>CM041782.1:111604762-111766761 GCA_023374045.1 Limonium bicolor | reverse complement strand
TATAATGCATCTTTCTCTCGTTTTTTTTTTCCTTTTATAAGTACGGGTTTCATCATATTATAAAATTTGCATGTGGTACGTTAAAAAGCGCTCGTTAAACCTCTCATAGCTAATACCTGGGGGAAAATGTTTTAGGGCTGAAAAAAAAACCTAACCATTATCCTAATTAAGATGTCCAAATAAAAATGAAATAAAATGTTCAAGACAATAACCGAGAAAAAGAAAAGAAATGAAAACATCCCAAAACAAGGATGATGCATCATCCCTCTTGCTGACAAGATTTTCCAAACTCGGTTTTTGATCGCTCTTTGGGCCCAAGGCCCGGTTTTCACGCTCAATCACATTTATCTCATGAAATGGTCTCTTTTTTTTTTTGTTTCTTTCGATCTCCTGGGTAATCATGCAGTTAGGTCTACCTGGTAATTCTGGACAAGCAAACAAGTTAAGGACAAATCGTGTTGGGTTAGGTCAAAATAATTTTAGTTCTCCATTTTTTTTTTGGAACTCCCTTACAAATGAGCATAAGAATGTGACTAAGAGCGGGATGATTCTCATCACCAAGCAATAGACTGCAATGGAAAGACACTGTTATGTCACGGAGCGATTATCAAGCAGAAAGGCCCTATACTATGTCAACCAAACATTTGAGATTAGGTTAAACAGGACGAATTTGGTTGAACATGTTTGGATTCAGGTTGCAAATATGTTAATCATGTCATATCATATCATAACAACTGTTAATACTATATAATTAACAAATCAAACTCATAATTGGTATAGTTAATCCGATCTGCGAACCCATTAAGTATTATATTACCACTCAATTAATTAAGGGGGCGTTTGTTTCAAGCAGGGAAACGGAATAGAATCAGGAAAGGGAATGGAGAGGAATGGAAAAGAATTCCCTTTGATTTTCCTTGTTGTTTGTTTGAGCTGGGGAAATGAAATAAATAACCGTCAACGGTCGTCGGTCAATGGTCAACGGTTGTTGACTGCCGGTCAACGGTCATTAATTGTCGGTCAACATTCACCGGTCACCGGTCAATGGTCATTAGTCACAGGTCAATGATCATATGTCACCGGTCAAAGTGTACGGGGGAAAGGGAATCTCATTCCTAGTAGGGGGTGGGGAATCAAGATAGAGGGTTTTGGGGTAATCCCATTCCCTTTCCCTTTCCTGAAAATAAGAAAAACTGACAAAACAAACAGTAAGAAAGGGAATCGGAAATTCCCTTTCCTGATTACCCCAAAACAAACGCCCCTAAGTGTGAATCCACATACTTTATTCGTGCGCTTTTTTTTGGTCCAGCTAGAGATCAAATTTATATATTAATACTATTTATTGTGAGATTGGAAGTATATTAATACTATTTATTGTGAGATTGGAAGCACGTATATAAATAAATCAATTAATGAGCTGTAGTACATGTCGTTTTCAACGTTGGTTTGTTGCGAGTCAAAATTAAAGGGAAACGTGGGAAGTAGCAGTAACTGATCTGAAAGAATTCAAACAAACACTTAATTGGAAACTAAAGAACCCATTCACCAATCACATTAGTCTCTCTACAGATTTATTGGTCATTAATTAAATAGTACACACACGTTATAAATTGATGGTATATTCTACTAGACTATATATACCAAATCAAAAGAGGCAGAGCTCTTGTTTCGACTCCACTATAACATCTTTGCATCAGCAAGAGGTTTGTATTGTAAACTACTCAAGATTTCCTAGTGCATGCATGCATATAGTCTTTCACTTAAGAACCAGCTAGCGCGCGCTGATCAGACCCAGTAGTGAAATGGCAAAGAGTAGGACTTTCTGCCACCCATTGGATTGGGTTTTCTCCTCCTTCTTCTCTCATTAGCTACGCATGCGACAGGTAAGAAAATTACAATAACTTAATACGACATAGTATATCTTAATTAATGTGAGAACATTTAATTTCAAACGTATTTAATTATGTGTATAATTACAATAACTTCATGCAGCTAAATGGCGATGCCAATGGTGTGTCCCAAATCCATCAGCAACAACCGAGCAAGTTGTAAACGCACTATCCTGGGCTTGTGCGAATGGTGCAGACTGTGGTCCTATTCAACCAGGCCAACCTTGTTACGTGAATGATGATGTTATGAAAACCGCCTCTTACGCTTTCAATGATTACTACCATAGATACAGACTTCGTGGTAGTTCTTGCGACTTCAATGGCGCCGCAATTGTAACTGATAATAACCCAAGTAAGTCTATGATCAGTGCTGTCTACTAGAAGTAATATTAGCATTTTCATACATCTTAATATTTTGAAGTACTTCGATCTCTTCACTGATGTGCCGTTTTGTTTGGCTGCAGGCTTTGATAGTTGTATTATCCGTTGTGGATGAGTATGTTCCATCAAGGAAGTGATCGATCGATCGAGTCGTTTTAAACAATAAAATCATATTATGAATGAGATTAATAATGTATAATTAGTTTTTAGTGTATGTTGCGTATCGATATGATATCAAGATTTTATCTTTACAATAGATTTAGCTTAGCAGGATTCTTCACAGTTTCATCTCTTCAAATTTATTTACCTTATAATCATCAATGACTTTTGTAAAACTATATATATGAAGCTTATGGAATATTCCTCAATTAGATTAATTAATTAATTCTTTCTTATATATATCTCCCTAAATCTGACTTTAGATATCCAATCTCCCTTCAGTCCAACTCCTCTTGTTAAACCGTGTACGTATAAGGTAACCGGCCATTAAATGCCTACTGGCTTATCCCAAATGTAAGTTTAATTTGCTTGCAACTTCCTATTAACTTCAATCCTGGAGCATCTTGTAGAGTTTAAAGGGTTAATGGTGAAATGAAAGGCTTGACATTAACAAAAATGGATCTAATTTTTTTAGCAACCTTCTTGTAATACCGTGTAGCTACAAAAAAAAAAAAAAAGAATTAGTACTTATGCTGTGACGGGAATAGCATTGGCTTTCATGAAATATATAGTTCGCCTTAATTTTTTATGGCTAGAACCTTTTTTGCTATGGGCACATGTATGTATAAGATCTTTTGTATACTGCTCATACCCACCCACATGGCTAATTAACATTTTAAATATATAGTTATCTATCGGAAAAATGAGATTCTAAATCATTTGCACGCTTATGCAAACCCAAGTGTCAAAATCGGGTTTTGGGTCAGGTTGAGCTCAACCCGAACCCGACCCGAAAATGGTTTAGGTCAACCCGAACCCGACCCGAACCCGGAGCGGGTTATATTTCTTCAACCCGAACCTGACCCGCTTTTAAAAAATATAGTTTATTTTTAAAAATTTGGATTATTTATTAAATAAATATAATAATTTAATATTAATTAATTATTATGTATTATAATTAATTATAATTTATCGACTAAATGTTTATTTTAGTCATAAATTAATCATTAAACACTAATTTAATCATTAAATATAACATATTTTCTATTTTTAATTAATTATTTTTTCGGGTACGGGTTGGCGGGTTCAACCCGAACCCAAACGGTTTCAACGACCCAACCGAACCCGACCGAAAATCATTTCGGGTCAAAAATCTTAACCCGAACCTGGCTTTTTACGGGTCGGGTTTCGGGTTCGGGTCAAGATTGACATCCCTAAAATCTTGGGTTTAATTTTCACTTTTTGATATTGTATATTGATTGTGCATGTCGTCTTGTGTACAAAATGTATAAAGATATATAGTAGGTTACAACAAAGACCCTAGAGAACATATATATTAATGGGCTGGACTATTAATATTAGGCCTTACTAAATATAACAGAATGTATAAAATATCTCCGTTGTATTGATCTTTGAATGAGGGTGTATTTATAGTTACAACCCTATGTACAAGATACAAGAATAAAGGCCCAAATACTGAAATAACTCAGGCCCAATACCAACTACTGATCCATGGACTAATATGCCCCCGCGAGTCCAAACTACTTACTGACAAGGGGAAGTTTGGATCGAAGACTATGAAAGTGAGAAGTAGATGAAGCCTTAGTCAAAATGTCGGCCACCTGATCCTTTGTTGCAAGATGAGAAATTTTTAGGGTTCTGTTCTGTATTTTCTCGCGCACAAAAAAATAGTCAAGAGAGATATGTTTGATTCGGCTGTGTATTGAGGGATTAGAGGCGAGAAAAGTAGCGCCCAAATTATCACAATACAAAGAGGTAGGATGCGCAAGGGAAATCCCTAATTCAGAGAGCAGAATTTGGATCCATGTCGCTTCTGCAGTGGTGTTGGCCGCCGACTTGTACTCTGCCTCAGTTGACGACCTCGCCACCGTCTTCTGTTTGCGGCTACACCACGATACGAGATGATTGTCGAGGAAGACGAGAAAAGCACCGGTAGAGCGACGGTCAACAGGGGAGCCACCCCAATCTGCATTGGAGAAGACGTGCAGAGAACCCAGAGGAGATCTCGGAAAGAAAAGACTCATTCTTTGAGTCCCAACCAGGTACCGTAGTATTCTTTTCACTGCGCTCCAGTGTATTTGTTTTGACTTGTGCATGTACTGGAAAATGCGATTCACCGCATATGAAAGATCTGGGCGAGTGAGAGCAAGGTACTGCAAACTTCCAACAACACTCCTGTAGTAAGTAGGGTTTTCAAAATCTGGGGAGTTATGTGTGTCTAGGTCTGTCGTGGGGGAAAGAGGGGTAGAAACAAGTTTAGCCGTATGCATCTCGACCTTAGTGAGTAGATCAGAGACATATTTTCATTGAGATAGATATAGCCCCTCATGCGTGCGAGTCACAGATACACCCAGAAAGTAGCTTAGTGGTCCAGTAGCAGAAACTGGAAAATGTGAGGATAGATTCTGAGTGAAGGTTGTAACCAGATCGAGGGTTGAACCGGTAAACAAGATATCATCAACATAGATAAGCACATACATGACATCCTTGTTGTGGTGGTACACAAAAAGGGATGAATCAGAGAGAGATGGTTTAAAACCGATGTTGATGAGATAATTGCTTAGTTTAGAAAACCAAGCGCGAGGAGATTGTTTTAACCCATAGAGAGACTTCTTAAGAAGACACACATGAGAGGGGAAATGAGAGTCAACAAAACCCTGTGGTTGTTTGATATAAACTTGCTCTTCCAAATCGCCATGTAAGAAGGCGTTTTGGATATCTGCCTGATGAATTGGCCAATTAAGGGAAATGGTAATAGACAAAACAACATGGATAGTGGCCGTTTTAACCACAGGACTATATGTCTCAGTGTAGTCTTGTCCAAAAGATTGGTTAAAACCTTGTGCAACTAACCTGGCCTTCCTTCTCTGTATAGACCCATCAGAATTCCTCTTGGTCTTTAGAATCCATCTAGTTCCCAGAATATTTATAGACGGATTAGAGGGAACTAATTCCCATGTGCCAGTGTTAATAAGAGCATCATACTCCTGCTGTATAGCATCCCTCCATTCTTGAAACTGTTGTGCTTGCTTAAATGTTGGCTCTTCTGGAATATCAGTAGATATAGCAACTGCATTGTGTAACTTTGGCCAAATAACTGTACCATCTGTATAAGTCTTGGGTTAAAGGGAATTTGTTTTGGATCGAGTAACCATTGGATGGGCATTTTGAGGAGCTGAAGGAGAAGTGTGGGGAATGGGAGAGTTTGTGGAAGGAGAAGAAACAGAGGCAGTAATATGGGTGTTGTCGGTTCCTGTAGAATCAGGGGTGTGAGAATGTGTGGAAGAAGGTTGATTGGATGTAGTGACCTGAACTGTAGCTGGCACAAATGTGGGGTCAAGGTAATTAGAGGTAGGTGAAGAGAGAGATGGTGAGGGAGATTTGGAGTGGACAGAAAAGGGAAAATGCTGTTCATTAAAGAGCACATCTCTGGAGATGAGAGTGGTCTGAGCAATTGGATCATAACAAATATAACCAGTCTGAGCATTAGGATAACCTAGAAAGATAAACTCCTTTGACCTAAAAGACAGTTTGTGGGAATTTCTAGGTCTTAAATTTGGCCAACAGGAAGAGCCAAAGGTTTTGAGTTTGCTATAGTTAGGAGCTGAATGAAATAGCAACTGATAGGGAGACTGGTCATGGAGAGGCTTGGAGGGGGTCCTGTTAATAAGGTAAGTAGCAGTCTGCACAGCATAAGACCAAAAATTCAAAGGTATAGATGCATGTGCTAAAAGACATAAAGCTTTATCCATAACCAAGCGGTGTCTGCACTCAACCATGCCATTTTGGGCATGGGAATAAGGGCAGGTATAACGATGAAATATCCCCTTGTTGCTGAGAAAACCCTTAAGAGCAACAAACTCACCCCCATTGTCTGTCTGAATAGACTTGACAGAGGTAGAAAACTGATTCTCAATCATAGTAATGAACTTAGGAACAATCAGAGAGACATCAGATTTCTGAATTAGGGGAATACACCACATAAATCTTGTCGAATCATCAACAATAAGTAAATAGTATCGATAACCATCAATTGAAGTCTGATGGGCCGGGCCCCACAAATCCATGTATAACAGTTGAAAAGGAATTAAAGATCTAGCACTAGTGCTAGGATGAGGGAGAGCATGGTTTTTCCCTTTACAACAAGAACTGCAAAAACTTAAACCAGAAGAACTGGTTAAAGGCAACTTAAATTTATTAATTGTAAACTTTGTTTGAGAAGATGATGGATGGCCCAGCCTAGAATGCCAAATATCAACTGTAGTGCGGACTCCTGTCTGAACTGAAACATGATTTGCCTGAATAGGAGTTGGAAAAGTATAGAGCCCATCATTAACCAAGCCTCGCAGAAGAATCCTCCCAGTTGAGAGATCCTTCACAAAGAAATAATCAAGAAAGAATTCAATAGAGACATCATTATCACTAGTGAATCTTCTCACAGATATAAGATTATTAACAAGACCAGGAGCCCGATACATATCAGATAACACATATGAACCAGAAGAGGTATATAGGTTGCCTGATCCATGATGTGTAATAGGAAGAGATTTACCATCTCCAAGACTGATGGTCTCTGTTCCAGTGTAATCATTAGCCCCCAAATTCATCCGCTGAAAATCATTTGTAAAATGGTGGGTAGCACCAGAGTCTGCAATCCAGTTCCCTTGACTGGAAGTGCTTTGTCCAGAAGCCACATTAGCCTGAAAAGACTTAGGAGGTGGCACTTGATAGGACTGATTGAACCGGTGATAACACTGTCTTGCAGTGTGACCACGTTTATCACAGATCTGGCACTGGGGCCTAGTATCAACATGGCCAGCAAAAGTAGTGGGAGAATTTCCATAAAAGAACGAAGAGGATGCATATCTGGTAGACTGGGAATATCCTCTCCCGCGAGATTTGTTGTTGTTGTTTCTGTTGCGGTCCTGATTTGGTTTTGAAGGTTGTTTGTCATTTTTGTTTGTGTTGTTGAGGGAGATTGAGGAAGTTTGTTGGGATTGCTGATCTGTGAGCCGTGCTTCTTGACTCAAAAGATGGACATAAATTTGATGTGGAGTAAGAGAGGAGGTGCTAGTCATAAGATAGGTAACAATGGAGTCATAATCTGTGGACAATCCTTTGAGTAAGAATGTTTTAAAATCCCTATCAGAAACAATATCACCAGCAGATGCAAGGGAGGAGACCAAACTTTGGGCTCTGTTAAAATATTCTGTGATAGTTTCAGATCCCTTTTTCTTAATACTTGCCAATTGCCAATAAAATTGTCCAACATTAGCAGAGGACTGAGCAGCAAAAATATCTATTAGAGTAGACCACATATTAGATGATGATTGACATCTAGATGTATGGACGATGAGAGATTCAGTAAGAGTGGATTGAATAATACTCATGACAAGCTGATCCTGAGTAATCCACTTATTATATGCTTCATTTAATTTCCCGTTTTCTTGTGCAGGGGGACACGTGAAACTGCCATCTACATATTTGAACAGATCAGTACCTCGAAGGAAGGTCTGAAGCAGATTCTGCCAAGTGGAGAAGTTGTCTGATCGGAGCTTGATCAGATGTTGACGACAACACTGGTGTTTGGCACAGCGGAGGAGATGCCAGAACCAGGTGAAAGGATGTCATCACCACCGTCATTGTTCGCCATCGGAAGATTTGGGTGTTAACCCTAAGAGACTCGTGATACCATACTAAATATAACAGAATGTATAAAATATCTCCGTTGTATTGATCTTTGAGTGAGGGTGTATTTATAGTTACAACCCTATGTACAAGATACAAGAATAAAGACCTAAATACTGAAATAACTCAGGCCCAATACCAACTACTGATCCATGGACTAATAGGCCTAAGTATTCTGGCTACTATTCCTCCACAAGTCCAGACTTCTAGACGAAAGGGGAAGGTTGGACTTAGAACCAAAAACACTGCTATCGAGGCTTTCGTGAAAAATCAACAGTTTCAAAACTAGAGAGTGGACAAAATCAACATTCAAAGATCCATTTGTTAACCCCCTCGCCTGACAAAATAGAAATTGATTTCTATATGCTTTGCACGGCTATGCAAACTGGATTTGAGGCAGAGATACAAAGCTCCAACATTATCATAGTGAAGAATCAAGGGCGAGAGAGAAAGATCCCCAGTTCCAAAGAGAATTGCTGCAACCAAATGGCTTCCAAAGTGACAACGATTATTCGAACTCCGCTTCAGTGGAGCTTTTAGCAACCGTTCACTGCTTGCGTGAGTGCCAGGAGAGAAGATGTTTTCAAGAAATATGCAAACTCGCAGGTAGAGCGGCGGTCAGACACGTAAACCACCCAGTTGGCATCCGAAAAGATGTGAATCATCCCCACCGTAGAAACAGAGAAGAACAAACCCTGATCACTGTAAGTTTAAGGTAACGGAGCACTCGCTTAACCTCTTTCCAGGAATCTATTTAGGGTTTTGCATGTATGACTCAATTTGTTTCACTGTGTAGTGAATGTAGGGCGAGTAAACCCTAGATAATGTAAACCCCAACAATACTTCTATACTTGTATGCGTCGTGAAAAACTGGTGAGTCTGGTCATCAAAAATGGTAGTGTTTCATATGTGTGTTGGTAAGTTTGCAGTCTAAGAGATTTGCCCGAGAGAGAAGCTCTTTTATGTAGTGACTTTGACTAAGAGTTAAACCGAGGTGGAGTGGTGAACTTGTATACCAAGGAAATGAGATAGATTCCCAGATCCTTAATAGAAAATTCACAGCAATCAGGACACAAGTTGATTGAGAAGAGTGGAGATTGTTCTGTAATAACAATATCATCCATAGACTAAGATAAACTTTCTGACATTCAAAAACAGAGGGTTTAAAACCAATCTCAATAATAATTGCTGAGTCTAGAAAACCAAGCTCAAGGACTCTACTTAAGACCATATAGGGCTTTGTTTAGACAACAACATAGTATGGAAACTGCTTATTCAAACCCACTTGGTTTCTTATAAAAAACTTTTTTCATCCAACGTGCCATGTAAAATGGCATTATCAATACACATCTGTCGTATGGGCCAACCATAGGAGACAGCAAATATATAGAACCATCTTAATGGTTGAAGTTTTTTACCACATGACTGTAGGTCTCTATAGTCAACACCACATGCCTGATTAGCAAGAGCACCCAAACTAGCCTTTCTTCATTCAAGAGATCCATCAGCCCTTCTCTTAGTTCTCAAACCCATTTAGCCCCTAGAAGATTCATGTCCTTGCGTAAGGAACAAGGGTCCATGTTTGGTTTCTCTATAGAGCATCAAATTTCTTCTGAATGGCTTCTTGCCATCAGGAAATTTCATAGTTGTGGTGAAACAAGGTTCTTCAGGGATATTAGTGAGAGGGGTGGACTGAGAATTAGTGAGAGTGTGATTAGCCAATTAATAGTGCCATCAGTGTGCACTAAAGGCTTGAGGGAGTTGATTTGAGCCCTAGTAACCATTCTTGGAGCAGGAGCAGAGGGTGGAGGAGTAGAGGAAATTGAGGGCTCATGTGAGTTGTGAGTAGGTGAAGAAGAAGAAGTAGGCTTAGGTATGTCTGTAGGAGAGGGAGGTGATTTAGTTAAAGGGTAGATGAAGGATGAGAGGAGGACGGAGTTGGTAATAGGGGTGGTAGAAGAGAGAGCGATGACAGAAATCTGTAAGTTGACTGTGGTGTGAAGGGATGTGGAGGAAGAAGAATTTTGGGAGGTTTTGGAAAAGGAAAAGATGTTTCTTGAAATATAACATCCCTTGAAATATATTTTCTGCGATAGGGTAAGTGGAGACAGATGTAACCAATAGAAGTGGAGTCATATCCCAAAAAATGCATTCTTGAGAGCGAAAGGAAAGTTTATGAGTGTTGTAAGGTCTAAGATTAGGAAAGCAAGAGCAACCAAAGACTTTAAGAATTTTGAGATCAGGGTCTTCGAAGATAGAGTAGCTGATAAGGTGTGGAGTAGGATAGAACTTTGAAGGGAGTTCTGTTTATGAGAAACGGTAGTGGTGAAAGCATAAGACTAGTAGGTCAATGGCATTGAGGCCTGATTTAACAGACACAATCCTTTATTGACAACCTGTTTTATTCTACCCTCCCTCTACAGCTCCATTCTGTTGATGTGAGTGAGGGCAAGTGAACCTGTGAGAAATGTCATGTTGAGCTAGAAAAGGACTGAGAGCCTTGAACTTACCCCCATCATCAGTTTGAATGGACTTAAGTCCAGTCTTAAACTGGTTTTTGACCAAGATACAGAAGGTAGAAAATACTTTAAATGTATTTGACTTAGCTTGTAGGGGAAACCACCACATATATATTTGGAATGATCATCAACTATCAATAAGAAATAGGTAAAACCATTCACAGATCTGTAGTGAGCAGGACCCCATAAGTTCAAGTATAATAATTCAAAAAGTGCTTTGAAACCGAGGGGGAAGGAAATTGAGGCAGAGACTAAGTCCTGCCTGCACAATAGGCTATGCAAACTTCATGCTTAACTACCTTTGAGATAGGTAGAGAACAATTATTTAAAGTTATGTTAGTGATACTATTAGATGTATGACCAAGGCGCATATGCCACACATCAGTATGAGCAGTTGTAACACCCCTACCGTTAATACAATGCTTACCGTCCAATCTCCTTACACATCAGATACACGCAGCGGATACATACTTACATACAGTGGGTGATACTATGCCGTCAGTCACCCACGTGACTAACAAGGCTACTACTTCTACATACAGCATCGGTCTGATGGACCGGAATCCCGAGTACTACACTTCTACAACACATACTCCATTCATCAAACGAATACTACAATGTTCCAGTCAATACTTTACTCCTTCGTAAACCATACAATACAAAATACATAACCGAGTTTACTAGGTTCCCAATACAATTACAATGCTTCTTCCAAGTTCATATGTACTCATTAAGAGTCTAACCACTACCCCTTCCTCACAACTACTTACTTTCTAAGTACAAGGGTGTGCTAATCGGTACACCTCCACATTCTACTACTACTATCCAATGTAGTCACCGGTCTCGTGCCTTGACCATATCCTCTTCGGTACCTGCACACTAAAAACGTTCCCCCGAGGGGGTCAGCTTTCGCTGAGCATGATAACCGCATACCCCGCGTACTAGTGAGGGTACGCCGACCACTTGGTCGAATACATGCGGTTGATTTCATTCAAACATACATGCATACATGCTCTTATACATAATATCTCAATACATTACGCAAGACATACACACATACATACACTTCATTACATACAAGAAGTACAACATAAACCATTCAATACATACTTACCTTTTTCCGAATTACACATACATATTACATACGCAATATACAATTCTTGTTAGCTTCATTTGGTCCACCCGGGTGTTAATCGGGTGGAGATTACTCTTTACTCGCTTACTTCATACATACGCATACATACTCATACATCTTACGGATCCATACTTACTTACTCTTACTCTTACTCATGTTAAGTCGTCGGGACCTCCGGCCCTGGGGATACTCCGTCCCCCTCCGGGATTTACTTGACTCACCAATCCGGGATGCTACCCATTTAAGGGATTTGGGCCGCGGACCATTTAAGAGTCAGGAATTGCAGCCAACCTCTTGTGACTCCGCATCCTCACGCGTGGCCGAAACTATATCGGACTTCTACTCATTCCAATTTACTCACTTAAGTTAGGAGTTAGGTAGTTAGGAATTAGCAGAAGTCATTCATTCAAGCCACAATAATCAATACAAAGCTCATATACACATCCATACAAAATACGTGCAATATACAAGTACACTACAAAATACAATACACATCATCATCATTCATATGTTTCATGAATTATACAAACTATTGTTCAAGACAAATATCAAGAACAATGTAAACAAGCACAGGTAAGTGCAATATAGTCCGATCATGCATTTATCTTATTAGGTGATCAAATAAGCACACAAATCGGGGTAACCAGATTAGGATACAGGGCATGAAGAAATCATACCTTTCACCGTTTGTACTTGTATCCAACGTCCTCCGGTGTTCACAAATCAAATCCTATTATATATACATACAGTTGAATGATTAATCTTCTATCATTAACTTAACCCGATTACTCTTACGTTTACTAATCCATACTTACTAAGTCTTGCATTACAATACTTACATTTTATTTACTTACTCCTAATTACTTAACAATGGTTTATTACTTATATATGCACATATGTATAGGTGGGTATACATATATATATAACTATTATTTAATTTAGTTAAATTAAATTTTTTTTGTATGACTCGACCGAACTTGCAAGTCCGGTCGCAAGTTCGGTCCAAGTCAGTAAGGAATTACGTGGAGAATTACAGGGCCGACCGACCTTGCAAATCCGGTCCCAAGGTCGGTCCATCCCAGTAAGTTTCGTATGTGAAAATTTTAGCCCGACCGACCTTGCAAGTCCGGTCGCAAGGTCGGTCCATTCCAGTAGCTTACTCGACGGAAATTTTTCTGGCCGACCGAACTTGCAAGTCCGGTCGCAAGTTCGGTCCATTCCAGAAGGTTACTGACGGGAGAATTTTCTGGTCCGACCGAACTTGTAAGTCCGGTCGCAAGTCGGTCCATTCCAGAAGCATTCCGTCTTTGTAAATCTGGGCTCGACCGAACTTGCAAGTCCGGTCGCAAGTTCGGTCGGCCCAGTATTTGCATTTTTACTTCTGTTTCAGTTCTATACTTTACCCATTACTTCCCCATTGTTCCTACACTAATCCCACATGTTTACCACTAAATAATCCTCTTAATACACCTTAGTTCATCCATCAATTCCCTACTCATTCCTAAATCCACATACACAATTTCTCTCACTTTCTTTCAACTCTTACAATAGTTTTCTTCCTCTTATGCTACAGATTTTCATACTCCATTCTACTAATACTTCCTCTACCAATGTCACTCCTAGCATCCCAAATACCTCCTCTTACTTTGCCAATTCACTTCCAAGCAATTGTACCATCTATACCCAAGTCCAACATTCATTTTACCAATTCCTACACACTAGTTTTCCCTAACTTCTCCAAGGCATTTTTACACCCTTTGCTACAGATTTTTACACTTCTTGTTCCTCATACCACAACTACCTCTTCATCACTACTAAACATATCTACCCGATCCAATACACCTTGGTTCTCCCATTCACCAAGTCGTTCCTAGCTACATAATTCCTACCAAAATTTCGCCATAGTTCACCTACTTTCCTTACTTCTCCACACTCACATTTTTCATCAATTCATTCCTAATCTAGCCACACCCACAAGGGTTCTACCAGCACACATACAAAATCTTAGTACGCCATTACTTCCTCAATCCACATTACTAATGCACATACACAATACACTTGGCTCTAAGGCCCACAATTCACTTACTAGTTCACAAATACTCAAACTTCCACAATTACATTACTAATACATTATTTGGGTTCTTTAGATTGGTTTACCCATTCCCATTACTCTAATGCACTAAAATTTAACATTAGTAAAGAACTCTTACCTTGAGCTTTTAATTCCTTCTTTCTTTCTCATTTCTCCTCTTTCCTTTCTTGCCCAAATCGGCCATGTGGGGAATGGAGTGCCAAGCTCCATTCCCATCACCCAATGAACACAAAACACTACAATTAAATATACCCCTAAATAAATGCCAATTCATTGAAGTGTTTGAAATGAAATTTCTAGGGTTTACCTTTGGAGAGTTTTAGAAGGGGTTTTAGCCCTTGGTTCAAGAAGGTGTTCTCACCACCATTGGAGGGTTGAAACAAAAGCTCCAAAACAAGAGGAAAAACAAGGTGAGAGAGAGAGGAAAAATCGGTTATACCCAAGAGATGGAGGAAAGTGAGGTCTTTCATGGAGATTCTTACCTTGTTGGAAAGAGGAGGCTCCAAGCTCCATAATGGTGTGCTTTTCTCTTCAAATGGGGAAAACCATGGAGATGAAATTCATCCTTTTCGAATTTTGAAAAGAGAGAATGGTAGAGGAGAATGAGGGGATTACAAATATGTAATTATTTTTGTGATTGGAGCTCAAATGTGGCTTGAGCATGAGGTAGAAGAAGGGAAGCCATGGGAGGCTTGTGGAGCTTCAAGAAATCGCCCATACCAGAGGAAAGAGAAGGGAGAAATCGGTGGGGATAAGGAAGGAGAGAGGTGAGAGAGTAGAGAAATGAGTGAGTGAGGAGAGAGGGAAGGGATAAAGTAGTTTCTACTTTATTGTTTTTTGCTTTTGGCTCTCTTATTTAATTAGCTAGTTACATGTGTGTGTGAGGGAGTTATTTGACTATTAAAAATCGGTCCCCCTACAGTTATACTAGTTGGAGCGTTTTTCATCTTTACAGAAAAACGCTCGTTACTTTACCCGGTTTAGGTACTGTTCACTAACCGGGCCCGTTTTCCGGAATTTTCTTGTTTAATTATTTTATTGGTTATTAAGCTTCCATAAATGCTTAATAATTATTATTTAATGATTTATAATTTTTACGGGTCCGTTTGACCACTTAAAGTCACGTTTTCGGGTTTTCTCGAAAAAACTTCTAAAGCTCTATTAGCGTTTTAATTCATTATTTGGATCCGTTTTCTTCGGGAGTTGTTCCCACATATATTTAGGTTTTATTAAACCTTTAGAATCCATATAATATTCTAACCGAGGTCTCATACCTCCTGTGGTTATTTAACGCTTATTTAGCGTTTTTCGCTTTTTGAGCGTTTATTTATTTCTTTTGGATTTATTTTTCCTTACCAGTATTAATTAGGTACCATTAGGCCCTTAAATACGTATTAGATTAATTTTTAATCCTTATGTTTAAGTTCGGGGTATTTCAATCTACCCCCTTAGGAATTTGTCCTCAAAGTTGTTCGAGGTTATGGGTTACAATGCTTACTCATTCTTACGTGTCTAGTACCAAAGCCAGACCTTTTTCCTCCTTATACTTCCCAAATCCATTACTCAGGGTCCCTACATACCATACCATACCAATGTACTATAGTTACTCCAATCTGTATTTCTACCAACCATCTGGTTTCTTATTACAACATTTATACATTCACACAGTGCAAGCTATCCCCAAAGCAATGCAATACACATTACGATCCCGCATGCACTCAGGTCATCTAGACACAGGACTCCTCTATGTCCCGCTGCCCTTGGAATAATACAACCTGCTACACCACTATTTCTCCGGTATAAGGCTTCTAGCAAATACTTAGTCTCCAGTCTATGGAAAATCCTTCCCCACGGCTACATAGAAATCCTTCTAAAACATACAATCCATATTCCAATTTATGTTCATTACTTCTATCCTATGGTGATTCTTGTGGCCACTTGAGGGGAGATTCAAGAATCATTCGACCCTGATGTGATCAGCATCAGTGTTGAACTATCTTTCCACCCCAATTTATGTTCGGTTTCCCTTGATCTGATCAGGATCAAGTTCGACTTCCCACATCAGGTTCAATCAAACAAATAATTTAATTGTTTTCATTTTCTATCTTTTTATTCTTTCTAGTTGTGATTACAAATTCATACATCTCCAAAGGATGGAATCAATCCATCAATCATCCTCACTCTACTTCCCAAATGCTTTACTCCATGGTTCAATCCTAATGCTCATTTCATCACCCTTCACTACTTCCATCCATTACTCACCATCATCTCCAATATTCTAACTAAGGAATACTACACTTATAAGATTTAGTTGACTTCAATTGTTTCAAATATTTTACTTACGATTCCACTACTCAAAACTTCATTCATCTACTTCCTCATTCATTTCGTACTACTTTACAAAGGTTACAATACTTGTGGAGCTCCGTCCACTACTCATTACTTTTCTTTTACTAATACTCTTACATTGGTGTTACAAGATAGATATATCCATTCCATGGTATTTGCATGTTTAATGCCTAATTACCATAATTACAATATGAATGAGTACTTATGTTTATTTAACATAGTATCGATCATCAATTTGGTTCTCATTTGTGCTTGCACATTATGGTTTATGTGTTTTATTCACAAAACTTACGTTAAGCGGTTTTCGCTCTACCCCCCTTAAAAGGGATTACGCCCACGTAATCTACCATATTTTATTATTATTAAACGGTTTAATCAGTCTGGGCCAAACTGAAGAGTTTAGCTTACTACCGTATACTATACAATATGCTCTGGTCAAAGGGATCTTAACCATACCAATGGTTTAGTCTTTGCACCAAGAGTTCCTATATGAGTTTATTTAACTCATATTTAATTCGGTTCTAGCCTAATCGGCTTCAAGGCATTAATAGCCATTGTATTATACTCCTAGCTAGGGCCCACTAGCTTTGCTGCGCGACCCTGATAACTTGGGTTATTCACCCCCTTGTTATCCTTAATGTGCTATACATCACCTTCTTATCCTTCTATTATGGGAATAAGGTTTACTAAACAAGTGTGGTATTCTTTCGCCGTGTTTGGACTCAATGAGTTTAAGATTTATAACCAGCTCTCTGGTAATCTTCTGCACATGCTATTCGTGCTTCTACCATTATTCGTTAAGTTCCCGACTTATTGTCAGGCGAGGTTAAGTCACCACTTAACTGTAGTGCTCTGTTGTCAATAGCTTCTGAATATACCAGTTCTTCCGGTTCAGTACAAGTGTTCTTTACTTGTATGACCTTGCATTTTCTATGCGTTGGTCCTAGTGACTTCCTTGTATCTCCTTTCACCTTATATTCCAATGGAATTCACATCTTGTGATTATTAGTGTGTTGTACACTCTTCGTGCTTCTTTGGCCTTAGGCCGCACTGTATGTTGCTAAGCTTGCTTGACTGGCTTATGCCATGTTTGTGGTGAAAGGAAAGATTTAGTACGGTTTACATTATCCATATCCCTCGCCATCTCATTAGGTCATTAGCTGAACAAGTGCAATGCCAAAACACTCAGTCATACAGAGTGCAGAGGCGTAAACGCTTGACAGTAAGTCACTTATGTGATAGGAAAGAATATTTCTGTGTGTCATCTCATACTTATACTCCGTGTTGTTGCTTATCTACTTCCTCATAGCGGTCGCTTGTTGCGCACCGTATTCTTACTCATTATACAACATCGTTTTTACTGTTACTGTGATAGTTCCTCTTTACTCATTGCCATTGTCATTGGCACCATTCCCTTTATGTATACCCTGGGGTTTCCAATGTTCGTGTGTATGACGGTGTCGTAGCATACCACAATATTAATATCTTCCCAATGTGGAGATGTTCTTCCATTTTAGGTTTCATGTGTAGGTTAGCTTACCTCACATTCCATCATCATTTATGATACGGTTTACCAAGTATCTTGGTTGACCAAGGGTGAGATAACTCATCGGGTTATAAGCTCTCTTGAGCGTTAGTCATTCGTGATGTTCAATGTGGTTCACATTAATTGCTTTGATAATTATTGCCTTTCAGTGCTGAGCATTGATTTAGGCTCTGGCTGTGTAGTTTTGCTTGTATGTATATTACCAGGACATCCCACGAACTTCAAGGGTGTTCTGGTCCCGTTCTCCAATTGGAGGGTATCTATCACTGACAAGTGAAGGTTCTTGTTGAGGGGTTTGTCTCCACTCATAGGTCTAATAACAAGGTTTGCTATGTTGGTGTTTACGCAATGGTCCACCACATGTTTGGGTGTATATGGAGTATGCTTACCCCTTAAGTCGTAATGGTTTGGAGATCTCATTTCCTTATTCCATCACCCCTTGGCAATATCTATATGCGTGGGCTTTTCTGTTATAATAGATGGGAGCCTTTTCTAAGGTTCACATCATCGCCGCATTAGTGGTCTTCGGTTACGAGGGGTACCTTCCCTTGGGTTTCTCGTAGTGTCCAAGTGTGGACTAGGCCAATGTTGGCATTATCATGATTCTCATGCCTCTGTGCTACCATTGCTACAGAAGGCATGGCGGTAATTAAGAACTCCGTCAACTGTATACTAGGCTGATGCTCTAGTGACAGTGACATTGAGTTGGCCATTACTCCAAGCCACTCAGGATGTTGGGTTTGAATTTATGGTCCAGTTGTTGATTTCTTGTCGTATGAGGCAATCCCCCTTGCAAGTCTTGTTACCAACGGTGTGGGTTTTGCAACCGTTTGAGTTCATATAATGTATTTGGTTTACGGCTTCTGAGCCGTATTGCTGCAAGCTATGCCCCTTGCAGGCTGCTTATACATGTCTCCACTCCATGTATACCGTCATAGGTTGAGATATTATTGGGCTCCATGGTAAGTCGTGACATCACGCTTCCGTTCATAGGATTTTCTTAGGCAATCTAGTGCTGATCAGTGCCTTTTGTAGACTAGGGTATTTCCTGTCAAGTGAAATCCCTTCGGTGTCTTAACCGAGTGCTCGTTCCAGCTCCTGTATTCTTGTCTTGACGCTTTGTTTGACTGTTGTTAGTCCAGTCACCCTCAAGGATTGCTCCTAGGTGTTGTTAGACTATGCCGTTACATCCGGCTAACGTTTATGATATGTTGTCCACTGTACCGTCTTGTGGTATTGTACTTGAGTTGTCCCTTTTTGGGTCATGACGTCTCCCGTCCTTGGGTAGACTGTTTATACTTGTTCCTAGTGCTTGGGACTAGGTTTGAATATCCTCTCTGATGATGGATTGTGCTTCGTAGTAATCTTGTGATTGCTCTTGGGAATTCCGCCCCGTTTATTGAGTATTGTTAGGTTCACGTTAGGCATTCGCCTTAATGTGTTTAGGCTGGGCATTCCATCCAGCTGTCAGGTAATTGCTTGGATTATTTGAGACATATCCAATGTCTATACTTACTAGTATGTGCTCTTTGCACTTCCTAGTTCTTATTCCTCATCTTCAGATGGATTCTCTGAGTTCCTTGATACTTGATCGTCTGAGGTGTTCAGCTGTTCTGATTGAACTCACTCATGGTCCGTAGAACGGAGTTGACTACTTCTCGTGCGTCGCACTACATGTACACATACGTGGGGTACCATATTGATACGTTACCACTTACCCAACTATATGTCGGGCCCGCAAGCTCCTTCGGAGTGCGGTTGTCCCACATCCCGTGACGGGTACACTCGTAGTGTTCGTCACACGCCTAGGTGAAGTATTCTGTTGCCAACTCCTCTTGTATCATTCTATGATACTCACCATAATCATGTTGGTTCGGTTTTAAAATCCAAGGTTTTTTTTTTAAAAGAAGGTTGTGGTTTTGAAAGGAAAATTTTGGGTTTTAAAAAACAATGGTTCGGTGTTAAAAGAAATCTCTCATGGCATAGCCATGTTTGAGGTCTTGACCAAGTCTAGCCTCTCGCTGACTGGTATGTTCTAAATACAGTGGTCAGGCCGTTAGGCCTTTCCAAGGTTCCATTCCTTCAGTTTCAAGATTTGTGATCCCATAGTTGCTTCATTGTAGTCACGGTACATTACTATGTACCTGTGGTGTGTAGAGTTTCTTTACGTATCTCTGTCCTTACTGCACTTGCCGTGGCAAGTGCGTGGTACTGGTGGTTTTTGGGTAATCTTATACCAATCTTGGTAGGGTTTCCGCCTGCATTTGGTAGTCTTGTCGACTCTTCCTTTGATCTTATTGATCTTCAATTGATATACTCGATCCTTTAGGTAGCTTCTAGGTGGTCTAGACATGGCTGTCGTAGATCTGGGTACTTCTCCAATCTTGGGAGATTCCCACTCTATTTGGTTCAGTGTCGTTCCTTGTGGCTCGTTCCCACGCATCTGTGGTGGTTACTGAGCCTTCCTGTTTAGGCACTACTCTTGTAGTCCTATTGGATTATATCTCATGGTTGTTCTTGTAGTCGTCTGAGCTATATTGGCCAGGTATTGCAACCTTAATGGCGTCGTAGTTTTGGATTTAAGCGCTTCCGACTCTGTCCTTAGTCAGCTAGCATACCGTTGGTGGTATTATTCAAGTATTACTACCCCGTAGACTTGTGTCTCGGGTTCCGTTACTGCTCCCTTTTTCATTCCGTTGCACGGTTAGTGCTTCTGTCTTGCTGTTGGTTGACTAGCTAGGTTTTGCGACTGCTAAGCACGTCGCCCCATGCTGTTGTAAGTTGCAGCTTCCTCGTGGTTGGAGTGCTCGTTCAATCGATGTTGAGTGCGGGTATCGTTGTTTATCCTGGATCTATCTCCGGGTCTTCCACTCCTTGGAATTTACCATATATCGGTTCTTGTTACTGTGTGGTTGCTTCACAACAGCCAGATCGGGTTTCCCCGAGTATGAGAGGACTTTCCTTCTCTCTAGCGTCCTTTCCCAAGTTATACAGTGGGGTTTGCGGTGGGCGGGACTGGTATTGTAGGTATCCGGTACTCACCGGTAGTTCCTAACCAGCATATCTCTAATGCTAACACTCAGCCCTTAGCCCTAAGCTTCTAATTCCTAACTCGGTATTCCTAACCTCGGTATTTCCAGTCATCAGAGCGATACTTCGCTCTGATACCACTTTTTGTAACACCCCTACCATTAATACAATGCTTACCGTCCAATCTCCTTACACATCAGATACACGTAGCGGATACATACTTACATACAGGGGGTGATACAATGTCGTCAGTCACCCACGTGACTAACAAGGCTACTACTTCTACATACAGCATCGGTCTGATGGACCGGAATCCCGAGTACTACACTTCTACAACACATACTTCATTCATCAAACGAATACTACAATGTTCCATTCAATACTTTACTCCTTCGTAAACCATAAAATACAAAATACATAACCGAGTTTACTAGGTTCCCAATACAATTACAATGCTTCTTCCAAGTTCATATGTACTCATTAAGATTCTAACCACTACCCCTTCCTCACAACTACTTACTTTCTAAGTACAAGGGTGTGCTAATCGGTACACCTCCACATTCTACTACTACTATCCAATGTAGTCACCGGTCTCGTGCCTTGACCATATCCTCTTCGGGTACCTGCACACTAAAAACGTTCCCCCGAGGGGGTCAGCTTTCGCTGAGCATGATAACCGCATACCCCGCGTACTAGTGAGGGTACGCCGACCACTTGGTCGAATACATGCGGTTGATTTCATTCAAACATACATGCATACATGCTCTTATACATAATATCTCAATACATTACGCAAGACATACACACATACATACACTTCATTACATACAAGAAGTACAACATAAACCATTCAATACATACTTACCTTTTTCCGAATTACACATACATATTACATACGCAATATACAATTCTTGTTAACTTCATTGGTCCACCCGGGTTAATCGGGTGGAGATTACTCTTTTACTCGTTACTTCATACATACTCATACATACTTACGGATCCATACTTACTTACTCTTACTCTTACTCATGTTAAGTCGTCGGGACCTCCGGCCCTGGGGACTACTCCGTCCCCACCTCCGGGATTTACTTGACTCACCAATCCGGGATGCTACCCATTTAAGGGATTTGGGCCGCGGACCAGTTTAAGAGTCAGGAATTGCAGCCAACCTCTTGTGACTCCGCATCCTCACGCGTGGCCGAAACTATATCGGACTTCTACTCATTCCAATTTACTCACTTAAGTTAGGAGTTAGGTAGTTAGGAATTAGCAGAAGTCATTCATTCAAGCCACAATAATACAATACAAAGCTCATATACACATCCATACAAAATACATGCAATATACAAGTACACTACAAAATACAATACACATCATCATCATTCATATGTTTCATGAATTATACAAACTATTGTTCAAGACAAATATCAAGAACAATGTAAACAAGCACAGGTAAGTGCAATATAGTCCGATTCATGCATTTATCTTATTAGGTGATCAAATAAGCACACAAATTGGGGTAACCAGATTAGGATACAGGGCATGAAGAAATCATACCTTTCACCGTTGTACTTGTATCCCAACGTTCCTCCGCTGTTCACAAATCAAATCCTATTATATATACATACAGTTGAATGATTAATCTATCTATCATTAACTTAACCCGATTACTCTTACGTTTACTAATCCATACTTACTAAGTCTTGCATTACAATACTTACATTTTATTTACTTACTCCTAATTACTTAACAATGGTTTACTTACCTATATATGCACATATGTATAGGTGGGTATACATATACACATATATATATATATATATATATATATATATATATATATTATTTAATTTAGTTAAATTAAATTTTTTTTTGTATGACTCGACCGAACTTGCAAGTCCGGTCGCAAGTTCGGTCCAAGTCAGTAAGGAATTACGCTGGAGAATTACAGGGCCGACCGACCTTGCAAGTCCGGTCCCAAGGTCGGTCCATCCCAGTAAGTTTCGTATGTGAAAGTTTTAGCCCGACCGACCTTGCAAGTCCGGTCGCAAGGTCGGTCCATTCCAGTAGCTTACTCGACGGAAATTTTTCTGGCCGACCGAACTTGCAAGTCCGGTCGCAAGTTCGGTCCATTCCAGAAGGTTACTGACGGGAGAATTTTTCTGGTCCGACCGAACTTGTAAGTCCGGTCGCAAGTTCGGTCCATTCCAGAAGCATTCCCGTCTTTGTAAATCTGGGCTCGACCGAACTTGCAAGTCCGGTCGCAAGTCGGTCCGGCCCAGTATTTGCATTTTTACTTCTGTTTTCAGTATACTTTACCCATTACTTCCCCATTGTTCCTACACTTAATCCACATGTTTTACCACTAAATAATCCTCTTAATACACCTTAGTTCATCCATCAATTCCCTACTCATTCCTAAATCCACATACACAATTTCTCTCACTTTCTTTCAACTCTTACAATAGTTTTCTTTCCTCTTATGCTACAGATTTTCATACTCCATTCTACTATCCAATACTTCCTCTACCAATGTCACTCCTAGCATCCCAAATACCTCCTCTTACTTTGCCAATTCACTTCCAAGCAATTGTACCATCTATACCCAAGTCCAACATTCATTTTACCAATTCCTACACACTAGTTTTTCCCTAACTTCTCCAAGGCATTTTTACACCCTTTGCTACAGATTTTTACACTTCTTGTTCCTCATACCACAACTACCTCTTCATCACTACTAAACATATCTACCCGATCCAATATACACCTTGGTTCTCCCATTCACCAAGTCGTTCCTAGCTACATAATTCCTACCAAAATTTCGCCATAGTTCACCTACTTTCCTTACTTCTCCACACTCACATTTTTCATCAAATTCATTCCTAATCTAGCCACACCCACAAGGGTTCTACCAGCACACATACAAAATCTTAGTACGCCATTACTTCCTCAATCCACATTACTAATGCACATACACAATACACTTGGCTCTAAGGCCCACAATTCACTTACTAGTTCACAAATACTCAAACTTCCACAATTACATTACTAATACATTATTTGGGTTCTTTAGATTGGTTTACCCATTCCCATTACTCTAATGCACTAAAATTTAACATTAGTAAAGAGCTCTTACCTTGAGCTTTTAATTCCTTCTTTCTTTCTCATTTCTCCTCCTTCTTCCTTTCTTGCCCAAATCGGCCATGTGGGGAATGGAGTTGCCAAGCTCCATTCCCATCACCCAATGAACACAAAACACTACAATTAATATACTAACCCCTAAATAAATGCCAATTCATTGAAGTGTTTGAAATGAAATTTCTAGGGTTTACCTTTGGAGAGTTTTAGAAGGGGTTTTAGCCCTTGGTTCAAGAAGGTGTTCTCACCACCATTGGAGGGTTGAAACAAAGCTCCAAAACAAGAGGAAAAACAAGGTGAGAGAGAGAGGAAAAATTGGTTATACCCAAGAGATGGAGGAAAGTGAGGTCTTTCATGGAGATTCTTACCTTGTTGGAAAGAGGAGGCTTCAAGCTCCATAATGGTGTGCTTTTCTCTTCAAATGGGGAAAACCCATGGAGATGAAATTCATCCTTTTCGAATTTTGAAAAGAGAGAATGGTAGAGGAGAATGAGGGGATTACAAATATGTAATTATTTTTGTGATTGGAGCTCAAATGTGGCTTGAGCATGAGGTAGAAGAAGGGAAGCCATGGGAGGCTTGTGGAGCTTCAAGAAATTGCCCATACCAGAGGAAAGAGAAGGGAAAATCGGTGGGGATAAGGAAGGAGAGAGGTGAGAGAGTAGAGAAATGAGTGAGTGAGGAGAGAGGGAAGGGATAAAGTAGTTTCTACTTTATTGCTTTTTACTTTTGGCTCTCTTATTTAATTAGCTAGTGACATGTGTGTGTGAGGGAGTTATTTGACTATTAAAAATCGGTCCCCCTACAGTTATACTAGTTGGAGCGTTTTTCGTCTTTTATAGAAAAACGCTCGTTACTTTACCCGGTTTAGGTACTGTTCACTAACCGGGCCCGTTTTCCGGAATTTTCTTGTTTAATTATTTTTATTGTTTATTAAGCTTCCATAAATGCTTAATAATTATTATTTAACAATTTATAATTTTTACGGGTCTGTTTGACCACTTAAAGTCACGTTTTCGGGTTTTCTCGAAAAACGTGCTCTAAAGCTCTATTAGCGTTTTAATTCATTATTTGGATCCGTTTTCTTCGGGAGTTGTTCCCACATATTATTTAGGTTTTATTAAACCTTTAGAATCCATATAATCTAACCGAGGTCTCATACCTCCTGTGGTTATTTAACGCTTATTTAGCGTTTTTCGCTTTTTGAGCGTTTATTTATTTCTTTTGGA
This sequence comes from Limonium bicolor, assembly GCA_023374045.1. Lineage (NCBI taxonomy): Eukaryota > Viridiplantae > Streptophyta > Magnoliopsida > Caryophyllales > Plumbaginaceae > Limonium > Limonium bicolor. The sequence continues at coordinate 111,741,585 of CM041782.1, read as the reverse complement.
TTTATTTTTCCTTACCAGTATTAATTAGGTACCATTAGGCCCTTAAATACGTATTAGATTAATTTTTAATCCTTATTTTAAGTTCGGGGTATTTCAGCAGTAGTAAAAAAATTGAGTTGTGGTGATGGGCTGGTAGTGTCTGAAGGAAGGCGGCAAACTCCATCTCTAACTTCTCCCCGCATAAGAGTAGTCTTGGTAAGAAGGTCCTTCGGTAAGAAATAGTCAGTATATAACTCAAAATATACTGAATTATCTCTACAAAATTGACTAACAGAGATAAGGTGTCTCTATAATGTAGGAGTGTGCAAAATATTGCTCAACGGAAAAGATTTGTTAGCTAAATGAATAAAAGCAGTACCCTGGTTAGCAATTGGTAGCTGAGAACCATCACCGAATATAACTGAGTTTGTCCCTGTGTATTTAGAGGATAACAAATTCATTTTAGAGAAATCACTACAAAAATGATTAGTGGCACCAATATCAACTATACAGTGAGTGGAGGTAGTCTTTCCAGTGACATTGGCAGACATAGTAGGAGGATGAAAGGGTTGATAGGAGTGGTTAAAGAGGTGGTAACACTGCTTGGCCACATGGCCCCTTTTGTCACAAATTTGACACTTGGGACGAGTGTCAGTAGTGCCATTGAACAGAGTAGTGGATGAGGTAGTAGAGTATCCCCCTGGGTACTGTGACTGATTTATTCCTTAATTTGCCACGGTTTGAGGAGTTTCCTCGAGCACCTTGAGTGCGGTAGGAATTCTGAGCATTCTTACCCCGCCCATAAGAGGCAGTATTATTGACAAAGATACATGCAGTGGAGTTTTTCTTATTATGGCCAAACCAAGCCTCACCAGAAAGAAGAAAGTGTAATAACTGAATTTGATTACACGCTTCTGAGCAAGTGAGAATATTGGTCACAATAGATGAATACTCTGATGGTAAATCACGTAACAGATAACATTGAAACTCATGGTTAGGAACCGAATGTCCAGTAATGGCAAGGCAATTAACCATGTTTTTGCTCTGTTGAAATAGGTAAGCATTGTTTTTGTTCCTTGTTTTTCTAAGGAGGCATGTTGTAACAATAAGCTACTGATCCGAGCATTGTTTTGCGAGGCAAATGTGGAGTGAAGATATGACCAGATCTTGGCTGACGGTTCAAGACCGACAACCTGAGGAGCAATGGTATCACTTAGAGAAGTGAGCAGAATAGAGATGATGAGCCAGCACAAGTACCATGATTCAAAGATCCATCGACCAATTCGGGAGGACAAGCATGAGATCCATCCACAAATTTAAAGAGGTCATTACCTCTCAAGAAGGGAAGTATAGTGCCCTTCCATAGCCTGAATTTGTCTTGTTTCAATTTGATTAGATTGGCTGTTGATGATAGAATTGAGTGAGATCCAACAATCGTTGATGTAGAATTTGTTGAGGTTACAGGAACAATGTTGTTGCCAAAGGTGCCGATGGAGGAGCCGGAGAGTTTTGTCCATCGAATCGAAAGGAAAAGCCTAGACATCTGATACCATAGTAGATTTAGAATATCCATTGAATATTGATATTGTATATTGATTGTGTATGTTGTCTTGTGTACAGAGTGTATAAAAGAGCTATATATAGTAGGTTACCACAAAGACCCTAGAGGACATACTAATAGACTGGACTATTAATATTAGGCCTAAGTATTCTGGCTACTAAGCAGAAACTCTCCACCACTGCATCCATTGATATCATGACTTAACCGGCCCTTTCATTCAAGCAGCCGGCCGGGGTGTGCCATTGCCATGTTCAATTCAAACTTCGCCATCAAGAGTTAATTTGGAGCGAGAGAGCTATAGAGTTAAGAGAGACACCAAACGGGCTCATGCATAAAACTCAGCCCAGTCCAGTAATTAAGTAGCCCACATGTAACAAGTGTTTTTTTTTAATACATGCATGCATGCATGCAATAAGGTGTGATATAATTAACCAAATTGTCGTTTAGTGTGCTACGTGACGATTTAGTTGAAAGTTAATACTGACAGAAACCTTAACTAGTCTTTGACCAAAAAAAAAAAGAAACCTTAACTAGTCAATATACAGACACAGATTTCGGAGCCATTGTTCTATCTCTGCCATTGCAGTATTTGTTCATGTAAGCTGAATCCGCAATTTCGTTCTCTATTCCTCACTTGTTCTGCGATAAATTAATGTCAGTCATAATACTCTCATTGGAGAATATACGTATCCTCAGGATTACTAGTTAATTAATTAAAACTTGTACGTTTGGGTTTCAGGGAAGGTTGAATTGATCAACGCACGGAGTCAAAACAGAAAAGGAACTGACTTGACTTGAGAGAGTTGATTGAATGCTGTTGCAAACCATACCTTCTAAATTCAGCTATATATATAATCCCATATGGCCTCCTCTGCTTTTCAACTACTCTGTCTTCACTCGTGCAAGACGACGCTTGAAAGAAGGAATATGGACAAGAGTCGTATTCTATTTCCAGCCGCTGCGTTGGGGTTTCTCTTCTTCTTGTCATTTGCAGCGCATGCAACTGGTATAAATCCGCGCGACCCATCCCGAAAACTATAGTAGTACTATATATCGAATTAATTTGTCGTCTTTATCTAGTCTAGCTAGCTTTATTAATAAATACTAATACTCCTTCTTGTACTCATGACATGATCCTTCATACTACAAACAGCTGGATCTCGTCATTGCATGTGGTGTGTTACGAATCCAACAGCAAAAACCGAAGATGTAGTAGCAGCATTATCCTGGGCCTGTGCAAATGGGGCAGACTGCGGCCCAATCCAGCCAGGACAACCTTGTTACAGAAAAGATGATGTTATAACAACCGCTTCCTATGCTTTTAATGATTACTGGCACAAATTCAGATCTCAAGGTAGCTCTTGTGACTTCAATGGCGCTGCTGTCAAAACTGACCAAAACCCAAGTAAGTTTACTACATCACCCTCTCTCGCTCTCTCTAAACTGATTGATGAGTAGCCACATCTGCAGTCTAACATATTCAACTACTTTTCATTTTGATGCAGGCTTTGAAGGTTGTATTATTCATTGTTAGTCATGAGCTTGATGATGGTGTCGTTTCAAGCTATCAAAATGTACTGCAAAAATTACCATGTAATCTAATTAATGAGATTAACAGTAGCAATTTTCCAATTTAAAAAGCACATATTGGTGTAGGCACCAACACTGTATAAGCGGATTACAAATTCCGAAAAGCTCAAAAATTGAAAGACAACTTCGGACTCTCTAAGCTTTCTTCGCCTTTGCATTTTTATGTCATATTTCATACTCACTACCAAAAACAAAACTGGAAACAGCTATCATACACGGTGGCAATAAGATTAATTTAATTTAATTTAATTAAATTGGAAGTGCGACCAACATGACCTAAACTAAAGATTACAGATTTGAACTGGAGCAAAAAACCACACATCAACATCAAATTTCTACTTTTGTGTTCCAATAATTCCGTGAATCAAGTTTTAATCCTCATCAAAACCCCCATCACCATCATCTCCTCCTCCATCCCCATAATCAGCTCCATCCGCCAGTCCATTATCAGCATCAGCAGGATTACCATAAACAAAACCACCATCAACTTCCATATCTTCACCCCCACCCCACCCGTTTCCTTCTGCACTTCCATACATTTCAAGCTCTCATTACTCAAAAACTTTGCATACGGCTTCGAAACTTGAAACAGAGAATTGCTCTTCTCAGCACTTTCAACCAAGTTACTCCAGTGTTCGTCTCGTTTCAATGTGGTAGCAGAACCCACCACCAACACAGATGATCTTGCTCTTGTGATGCCAACATTCATACGTCGAAAGTCGGAAACAAATCCGATACCTTTATCTTTGCTCGACCTGACACATGAGAATATGCAACATCTTTCTCTCTTCCTTGGAATCCATCCACAGTATTTATGTCAACGAACTTGTCTGATTCAACCCCAAACATTTCCCGGAACCGTTCACGGAACATCTTCACTTGATGTCTGTAAGGTGATATAATAGCAAACATTGAACTAGATTTCAGCTCAGGATATCTACCCACCAATTTCTGGTACAAAGGAGTACAAACTCAACTTCATCCACATTTACATAACCACTCCCTCCCGAAGGAGGTGCAGACTCTTCCCCCTCATGTATATCAAAGAAGCAAAATGGTCCAAAACACCGGTACTCATGCCAACACCGTTTCGTCCGTTCTTCAACTTCAGCACCATCTTCCAACGCATCAGCATAGAACTCCTTTGAAGGAAAGCTCCTTATCTCCGGATGCATTCGATATTGTGTCTTCAGCATCAGAACAGGGTGACCAGCTCTCTGGAATCTTTTGAACAAGCTCATTCCATATCCTAACTTCTCTGCTGTGGGCGAAATCACAGTAGCTGGTAACTGAACAGGGTCACCAACCAAAAACACTTGTTTACATCCATTCATCAGAGGGATAAGAGTTGCTGACTCCACAGCTTGAGCAGCTTCATCTATTATAACAATGTCAAAACTGCGGTTTAGCTTCGTGAAAACGGAAGAACCACTGAAGCTAAGTGTAGAGAACACAATTACGGCTTCATCTAAAACTGAAGCACGGATGCTGTCCCTATCTGCTGCGCCACCGCCTCCTTGTTTTTGTTTTTCAGCTGTAAGATAATCGCCGATACCAGCTAGCTTTTGCTCTACCAGGTAATCCATGGACACAGCCTGGACAGAATGATGTGGTTTTAACCCAATCCTAACAATTTTTGGATTATAAGCCCGGTCATTTTCATCATGAATCCCTGAAGATATATCAAATATAAGTAAATTTACAATAATGTGATTCTTTTATTTAAATTACAAAGACCTTCAGATATGTAGCAACGAAACATAGAATCCCTTGGAAACTGTAGACTATAGAGGAAAAAAAAAAGCACAAGATATGTAAATTTATTAATGGGTTGATATATTACGTAGCACCCACCAAACTCCTTTTGTTCTCTTCTCGACATCAAGATCTCTAATGCTGACATTGAAAATCATTCATGCATTTGGATTTGTCCCTCCCACATACAACTGAAAAACAGTGGAATATTTGCTACATTCTCCAATATGCATAAAGAGACATTGAGGTCTTCTATCAGGATAGCTAGCCGTCTACATGTTAGAAAATTACTATGGATCCAAGCATTCAACACCTTGCATCCCAGGACAACTCTCAAACAAAGAATCCATATATAATACAGCGTAGCTACAAAAGCAGGATATCCATAAAGTATATCAGCAGATTTCTCAGTTTCAGAAACTGTTTTCCAACGTCTAGTTTACATACAGCAATTCTCCTCCTTGTTCCTAGCAACAATGTACCTTTACATATGCAACTCATCATTATTAGACATAGATATACATACCTCTGTTTAGTACCCGCAGCACAATTTCATCGAGAGCTGAATTGGATGGTGCGCATACCAGTACACGGACACGATATTTACGGGATGATTTCACAACCTCAGGTTTCAGTTCACTTCCCGTGACAGGAAAAAATCCATCATCCCCATCAACAGGCATCACTCCGTCTCTCCTGTTGATACCATTTAGCCAAGGAGAAGCACCTCTCCAATGACGCTGCTTTTCATCCATAGGAAGTTCCGGCCCTCTGCCTGTACTGTTATGCAACGGCTCCCTAGCAGCATGCATTCTTGCAGGTGTTGAATGCAAAATAGCACTCAAAAGGCCCAGGATTGTTTGTGTTTTCCCTGTCCCAGGAGGACCCTGAATCAGAACAAATTGTCTTCGTGATAGACCCGCACATATAGCCTCTAGCTGAGATTCATTGTGACTACTCACTATATGATCCATCAATTGTTGAGGAATTTTCCAGGCACGGTCAGTTGATTCAGCATCAGAATCAGTTGCTTTTAATATCAAATCCCTAAAAGGGAGATTGTTGATAGACCACAGTGCCACAAACTCACGGAGAATGGTTGACAAGCTGCAAACCTTAGACATATATAGATGATCTTCAGGTTTCACATTAGAACGCATGTTGATGAGTCTTGGACAAGATTGTATAGCATCAAGATCTGTACCTTTAATTTCTCCATGCAGGAAATTTCTGAGCCTTAGAGAACCACCTGTCTGTCGGTGCTCAACCAGTGCAAAAGCATATGTACTAGGGAGTTTGTTGTCCGAACAAAACTTTTCACTTGAAAGCAACAATAGGTCATTCTGAGCAAAACTATCTTTCTCATCCACAACATATAACACCGTAGGAAAGTGGAACCCATTAATCTCACTACAGTCTTTGATGATGCACATCTTTTGTTGACCTACCCAGTTACCCTCTTCCTCGTCCCTTCCTTGGGTGATTTGAGCTTTAACTTCTTCAAACAGAAGGGGCTCAAACGTGGAGAGGTAATCATCAACATCAGCATAGGTATCCTTCACTTTCTTTAATTCTGTCCTACCCTCACTACTGCGTTTATCTTTACCGAATTTCTGAGACTCTTTGAGAAGGCGAAAGTAGTCCCAGCTAAGAACAATTTTGTAAAACCGAAGCAAGCATGATTGTTCCTGTTCTAGTCTGTTCTTATCCACAGCCATAGGCAATCAAGTAACTAATCCAATCCTTTAAAAACAGGACCGTAATCAACTCCCCCAGCCTCTCGATAATGAGCCGAAACACCGCGGTAGCACAGTTGTACTACAACCAGAGCAAATGTTCACCACTGGTATGCAACATAACAAGACCGCAGACCTGCCGATTATGTATATCAACTTCTGCTAAGATACTGGCAGTGCAGCCCACACTGATGGGAGAAGAGGAAACAACATCAGATGTGAACCTTCAGGCGCCTACTAATATGCCAAGTAGAATTAGCAGCCAAAATAAAGGAAAATAAATCAAGAGTATTATTTATTTCAGGCGGATACCATCATGGAGATGGAGTAAGCACTACCTTACAAGTAATGGGCAGCACGAATGTGGCGAGGCCACCCTTATAGACATGGCAAAAGTGACCCAAATCCAAAGAACCAACCCGAACCAAACCCAATTTTCATTCAAATATTATGACCCGAACAGAAATCACCCGAACCGAAGTTACCCAAACCATAGTCACTCGATCAATGATAATCAAAACCCAGAATCACCCAAACCGAAAGTAACCATAAATAACCCGAACCTGATCCAGACAAAATCCAATACAACCCAGATACTAAATTGTATTTTACGACTCCAACAACCTTTGTCAATGGTGGAACTCAGCATAAATATTCACTAGTCTCTCAATAGTACTCTGTCAACTTCTTCTTTGTAAGTTTTAATGTTTACTTTATTTCTCTTCTGATGATGAGCCATTTTTGGTATTCGTTAATTTGCACAATGTAGGGCAACCAATTCTATAGTACCCACCATCACTTATAAAAAGCTAGATGTTCAATATTAAACTGCCATATAAGTTTGAAAATTTAACTGAATACATAAACATTTGATTGAAGCAGGTATATAATATATCTATATGTAATTCAACGTGTGTTGCTATAGTGCAGTAGTTTCAAGAATAGTGTGCAGTTATTGTTGGCTGGCGTGCAACTAAACCACAATTTGTTCATCTATTGTCAAGACAGAACACGAGATCATTTAATTCTGATCGGAGCTGTCATACAATACACCTATCTGTAATTCAGCGTGTGCTGTTATAATTCAGTAGTTTCAGGACTCGTGTGTTATGTTATGGTTGATTACCGCGCAACTAAACCACAATCTGTCTATGAACATCACAACAAAGATTTATAAGGGTGCGGAGTAAGAAAAGGAAGAAGACAACAGCTCGAAAGAAGAGGAACACCATCATTACTCTAAAAGTCTACTCCGACCGAAGCTTATACTCCAGCCTGGCTTTTGGATTCTGGAAACAGCAGGGACTACGCTACTGCTTATAATGCTTATCGTTTGCTTCACAAGGCGCGACAGAAGAAATAAAAAAACTTCTGTTGTTGTAATCGCCAGAGAGAAGAATATAAGTTCGAGTATATTACCGGTTCCGGGATGAACTGTTCTAAGCCCCGTCTTCAATCTGGTGAGCGAGATGCAGCAGTTTGATTTATCTCTGCAGAGGCGCAGACACAAGAAGTGAATGAAGAGAGGCGCAGAGCATGTATGTTCGTTTTTCGCCAGTCAGGGTTGCAAAATTACAGTGAGTGTGAGTGAAGAGAATGAAGACGACGGTTCCTGAATTTTTCAATTCCTTAATTGCTCTCTCGTAAAGGTTATTGATTTATCATCTGAATATTTCAGCAGAACCAAATATTTAGGTTCCAATTTACCATCGATCTTCGTTATCCTTGTTTTATTCTTGATCAATCATATGATACAAAATTAATAAGGCTTGTGTTAATAAGATTATGGTTTATGTAAAACAGTATTGTCTACAGTAATGTGCATTTTAGAATTATTATTTTACTTTAAAGTTACCTATTATATTTTTCTAGTTTTTTTCTCTAAATTAAGACAATGTAAAATTTCCTAAATTACTCCTAATTTAAAGATAGACATCCAAATTTCTAAATAATTTTCCATCAAAAATCTAACATTTTAACTAAAATATTTTGCAAATGTGTTATATTAAGATATCTAAGGATATCTAGATTCCCAACTAATAATAAATTTTAAAATATTACAAATTATTACTTTTTTAAAGTACAATCCTAATATAGAACTCGGTTTCTAGGTATTAATTACAATTTTTTTTAAAAAAATTATTACAAATTATTATTACGTTCAAATGAGTTAGAAAAACATATATATATTAGGCCCATCTCTTAAGAGTTTAAAATTTTTCAATGTGGATATTATGGGAAAACGATGTTCAGAAAAGAACTAGAAAGAGATATTTTATTTTTATTATTAGTATTAGTTTTACAATTTAAATAATATAGTTAATCTTGAAAATTGGATACTTAAGTTTTAAATCTTACTCCCTCTGTCCCAGTGTCAGGGTCCGTTTTGTATTTTTTTATTTGTCCCAAATTGATGTCTCATACAGTGTATTTCTATTCCTCTTCCTCTCTACTTTTTACTCATTCTTTAATCTATGTACAAAAATAAAAGAGACTCTGCTCATGGGACGGAGGGAGTATTAAAATAGAAGCATATTTTTAACACATAAGATAAGTTTAATTTGTTAATTAATGTTTGTAACACAAAGCAATGTATATAATTAGTATTTTATATTAATTATAAACTTAGATTTCTTTACATTTAGGATTTGGGAGTGATTTGAAAGTTTCGATTAGAAAACCTAAGCTCTCTAGTTGAGACATATACTAACCACACTGTGTAGAATCATGAAAGAAAAATGACACAATCAATTTAGAAAATAAATAATCTCAGAAATATATAAAAAAAATAACAAAACTTACACCTCACTTCAGTACACATGCTGGATAAACCCATTACACCACATAAAAATTTCATGTTCCGCGTCATCTAATTAAGCACATTAGTCTAGTCAACAACTCACACTCAGGATTAATTCACTAACTAGCATAAAATCTAGGGATGGCAATTCGGGTTGATGGATCGGGTTGAAGCTTAGCCATACCCAACCTGATTAAAATTGTATTGACACATAACTGACCCAAAAATAATCGGGTTACAAATTTTCAATCCATACCCAACTCATATAAAATCATTGAACCCCAACTCAACCCGTTTAATCCATTTAAATACAAATACTTTTGTTTTTCTACAGAATGATCAATCGTTTCTACAAGCATGCACATGACGATCATTTATTTCGAATCATTGTGCGCCGTTTTTTTTTTCAAATTTCAACATTCTATTAAATGGGTCAATAATTTTAACCCATATTCGTTATTTGTGCGGATGAAATTGAGTGAACGGTGGAGTTTGTGAGGTTGCAAGAACATATTATTTAGGTTTTCAAACTAAGGGTGAATGGTGTAGATAGATGGACTAGAGAATGTATTTGGATTTTAAAAAAAATATATATTTGTGTGGGCCAAAAGAAATGATAGTATTTTTGTTTACTATTATACTAATAGTTATAGAATTAATATATATCCATGTAACATCTTTACACATTAAAATGACGGGTCGAAAGAGGATTCCGTTAGGTGTTCAGGGAACACTTCTAATGACAGGTCAAGAAAGGTGGTAGGATCACGTCGTTTAGGCTTTAGCAAGTTTTCCCGTACTAGCACGATAGCCAGGAGGGGTAAGAAGAAAGCCAAGTAGAAACTGCACTTGTAAGTTCTTTCTTGTTTCATGGATTAGTAGGGTAGTAAGGTATGTCGGGTATGAGTCTTGTTTGTTGTGGTATCCTATCGCTTTGTGTCCTAGTGACATACTTGGGCCATGTGCCTCTAATTATCAAAAAAATAAACATCTTTATACATTAATCAATTTATTTATTTTTAATTAAATTAAGTAAATGAGTCGTGTTGAATTCGGGTTAGGACTTTTAACTCATACTTAACCCATATATTTAATAGCTAACCCATACAAAACCCAAAAATTAAATGGATCAATAATCTTAACACAACCTCTTATTTACGGGTTGGGTTTGGGTCGGGTTTTTAGGTTAGGTAAAAATTGTCCCCCTTAATAAAATCAATGACTTATTGTTCATACTACCAATAATGTATGTTTTGCTTTAAAAAAAACTCTTACACTTTAGCTCTCTAGAAAATGTATTGCCATTTTGTAAAGCCCCTCACGAAGATCACTGAACTCCTGTCTCGACAAATTATACATTAGCATCAATTACTTCTACAACAAAAAAAGAGCAACAACAAGAAAAAACAAGAAAACTGAAAAGGAAGACTTGGAATGGGAAAAATAAAATATGGCAGAGAAGTGAATACATCTTTTTTGGTACTAGTGAAGTCTATATTTAGAATTCTTCCTAAAGACCCACATAAATTAATCAATTTCGGCCTTCCCTTACTGAAACAAAAACTAACAATTCAAAGTTGCAATTTCAGTTCCTATAGTGTCAAGTAAATCACGTTATGTAAGTCTTTTTTGCTCTACGAGTTTATGGAGGCTTGAATTTGCTCAAGAGTTCTTCCCTTTGTTTCTGGTACAACCTTGAACACGAACACAACCGCAAGTGCATTGATGACGGCATAGAGAATGAAGGTGCCTGTTTAAAATGAAAGTAAAAACACAGTTCATTAGCAAACATGCTTTCAGTTCTTAGTGAGACAAACCAAGCAGCCAAGCATCATTAACTGATCCGGAATGTGTGAAATTTAGAGGGTTTTGAATTTTTCTTACCATAGGAACTCCAGCTCATCAAAAAGTTGAATGTGTAGGAAAGCAGCCACGCTCCAAACCAGTTCACTAGAGTTGCAAAACTACCGGCTATTCCTTTGATATTTATAGGAAAGATCTGCAACAAGATATATAGCCACTAAGAAATCTTCTTTTAAGAAAGAGAAGGAAAAAAAAAATCAAAGCAGGGTTAAGGTTGTTGTTCACCTCAGACATTACCACCCATGGAACTGGACCCATACCGAGAGAAAAGAATGCTATGTAAACCTGACATAATCAAATTTTAAAACAAAATTAGTTTGATTTCAGATTATCACACTCTAGATACACCAATTAAAGCTGCAAATGAGGCTGCCAAAGTTACCAGGATGCCAGTAACAGCAAGTACTGGTACTGCATTTGTTGCTAGATCATGAGTCTGACGATCAAGAAACAAACACATAATAAATCTCTGTTTTTCTTTCTCTCAAGAGCTGATCAAGGATACAATATTAATACTACAATAAAGTTCACCTTAAGGTAGAATGAAGTTGCTGTTAAAACACAGCCAGCTACAAGCCCCACTGCAGATATCTGTACACATACAGAATAATTAATAAAAACCCACCCTTGACATGAATCAAACTTTGATTGTCAAAGTTAATCTTCGTGAGTGGCTATACTGAATGCTCAAAAGCTTCTTCACCAGAATAAGGGGTTTCCTTCCAGCTTTGTCCATTAGGGTTGCACCAACTGCAGTAATTGGAAGCTGTGCAATGGGAAACATTTTGGGCTTGCATCAGTTTTACTCATTATGAGAAAAAAAGGTCTTTTCAATTCTTTACGCCTCTGGAAAATAGGAGTGTCACGGAGCCAAGTCAAACCTGAATACAGCATAGATAATGGTCCCAATTGTTGATGAAAATCCTGAATTAGTTCAAACTCAATAGATTAGCTTTACTATACCAGCATTCTAGTTACAGAATACAAGAAAGTAGAACAAACATAAAATTGAAAGATGCTAGTTGGTATTTCATTTTGCATTTACCAGCAGATTCAAATATGCTGCTGACGTAGAAACAGATACCATTAATTCCTCCAAACTGCTGACAGACCATTAATCCAACTCCTATCTGTCATCCACATATTAGCATCAGAACATCAACAAAAAAGGATGGTTTGCATTGATGAGTTTCATATGCTGACATTTCAGAAATTTTTTTTCCTTACAATGAGAGAATATCGGTATCTTCTCTGGAACAGTTCTCTAATACCAGTATTTGGAAGCTGTTCTAGCTCTTCAAGGTAATTCTGTTGTAAGCAAAATTGAAGTAAAAAAAAAATTCCCTTTAGAGCCGGCTCGAAACAAGTTATTTTTCCTGTATTCATGTTAATTGTAGCAGCTAAACGCTAAGCTGAGAAACAAGCAAGTACTTGGATTTCTTCAGCCTCGAGAGATATATCAACATCTTTGCCACGGAGTATTTGTAATGCGGCTTTAAACTCTTTGGTGGCTCCTCTTTTAGCCTGCATTATTGTGAGGGCAGAGCTGCTGTCACAATTGTTCCCCACAAAGAGGATCAAAGATTTTGCTATTAGGTTTTAGATTGTGTTTTATACCAGCCATCTTGGGGATTCAGGGATGAAAAACAAACCCAAAAGAAGAACAGCACATGGAATCAGCCCTGCAAATTAGGTGAAGGTTATATATCTTGCTTTCTCGTCAATGTTGCAAGTCATCTTCAAGGGTGAGCAATAATGAAATCAAACATTAAAGAATTTCAGAACTGCATATGACCTGTTAAAGCTAAAACCCTCCAAGGCAATACTAGCCCAATCAGGAAGGAAACTGATACAGAAGCACAGATCATGAGCTGCAGCAGATTTTAATGAACATTTTGAGCTAGTTTCCTTCTGTAAGAAACCACTCGTCTGAAGACATTATGTTATACTGCTTGGAAGCAAGTGGGAATAGAGTAGAGCCGCATGTTACCTGATTTAATGTCGTTAACGTGCCTCGTAGATCAGTTGGTGCTACTTCAGCAACATATATTGGTACCTGGGGGCATTATGTTTAGCATGAACCAACTTTTCACTTCTTTTTTCTTATTATCTTGGTATTATGTTCAAAATATTGACCTCTTACAGGTATAGAGTAACAAGTAATAGATACAGATACATATAGGCTGAAAACCTAACTTCATACTTACCACATACGAGAAAGCTCCCATCCCATATCCCCCTGCCAGCCTCCCAATCCAAAGCCAATGCACCCTTTAAACGCCACATAAACAGGACTAAATCTATTATGGATTTCAAGAAGAATTTCCTGTAGGTAAGTCTAGTTGCTGAGACTTCTACATGGAAAGGTCAGTTTAATTTGAATGACTAGTATAGATATGGACCTGAGCAAAGTATATGGAAAGCCATCCGACTATGCAAAAGCCACTGTACACTCTCATTGCCTGCATAGAGTAATGTACACAAAGCAGAACATTTATCTTAAATAGTTTGAGCAAGAAGATCTGATTTATGTATGCATTTAAGTGAGCTATCAACCTGATCCTATTCCTTACCCCTTTTCGTCCGACGAAATCAGCGATCGGCCCACTTGTGATGGCGCCAATCATGGCACCGAATGTTAAGATTGAACCAAACAGCGAGTACTGTGATTGAATAACATGGAATCAGCTGCGAACAAAACTGATATGCATGATTAGAAAAAGAAAAAAGAACCTCTGCTGTGGTTAAGCCAAGGTCTTCAGTGATAGCAGATTGAGTGGGTGATGAGTATCCTGCCTGAAATACAATCCATCAAAACAATTACTATCCATGATATGTAATTGCTCTTTATACCATATAAGTGCTCAGATACATGCATATGTGATTCAAAATATACAAATTTTAATGATTTGGAAAGAAATAAGTATACTTACCCAAGCTCCAAACTCATAGGAGCCACAGACAGCAACAAGTGTGGTAAGGTATACCATCCATGGATGTCCATTCGCTGCACTGCTGTGATGTTGACCATGATCACTACTAATTTCTTCATCCCCTAAGATGGGTTGCCTGAGCTCCTCAATGGCCATTTTCCTCCAGCAGTCAAGCTACAAGGACCTGAAGCGTTGGTGTTTTTTAGTCACCTTAAAAAGATGGCCACAACACTGTTTTTGTGCAATTATATAGGTGCTGTATAGTGGACTAAATAGTAGTTAACTAGTTAGTGGAGATCTCTACTTTTCTTCATTAACAGAAAGATAGGTGAACCAGAAAAGTAGTAGCGAAAGTGTCAGCCCACTACAGCACTTTATGACATCCAGTTATAATGATTATTTCATGTTCAGTAAAAAGTTGGAAGGACCGGATACCTAGACTATTGAAGGTTCTGTTGCATATATGTTGTTTTGCCTGATTGTCTTTTTCTATAATAAATTGATTCCTGGTGCATTTAGTTAGTTAACCAAAAATGAAAATCAATAACCATGGTGAAGATCCTAATAAAAAGTTATACGTATATGTTTGGATGAGGAGTTTTTTCAAGTTCCATGTTAATTGCAGTTATCGGAACAGAACTCATTCATAAGAAAGACTTGGAACAAAACTCTGGCCTTTTGATGTGTATAAGACTAGCATCTTATGTACTTTAAGTTTAACCAATCAGAACAGATTAAGCAAATCAAATATTTTTCATTGGTGGCATATGTTGCTATATATGAAACTCTGCAAGAATCAATGTGAAAGCAGTTGATTTGTCAAAACTAAACGCACTTTGATTGGGAATTTTTTTTACATTCACTTTAGTAACTTTCATTCAATATCATGTTGATTAAATAAAACTAAAAGGACCAATAGAGTTCAAGAGGCATTCTACCTAATCCCGGGTATATTATACTGATATTAGCAATGTCTTCTTGCCCTTGGCATGCTTAAAGTTTGGAATCATTTTCAGATGTATCTGGTTTGTACTTATGAATATGATATTGGTCCCGTGAGAAACAAGTATAACTATCTGCGAGTGGCGTTAACATATAATGATTTTCACTCAAGTACGGTCACCGCTGAAATGTATGTTAACATATAAATCTACTATTATTATAATGTCATTAGCCCCACTGTTGGCTTGTATTTCATTCTGGGTTACCCATTATATACAAAAGAAAACTGTTGCGCACATGAATGCTAATTGTGCTGTTGGTGATCCTAGAATGCTGCAGCCCAATAATCACTTCAATGTATATTACTTCCAGTACATGCTTTGCATGAACCTGATACACACATTTTAGGTCTGATGGAAGAGTTAATCAGAGAATATTCTTCTCAGCGCTGCATTAGGCAGCTTTGAATTTACAGAGATTATCTGCCTAGCGACAACCTTCACTGCACTCTCCCTATCATGCATGCTGCGCCTAAGAGTTGATATCTGCTTGAATTTGCTCGAGTGTTCTTCCTTTGGTTTCAGGAACCACCTTGCAAATGAAGACGAAGGCTAGAGCGTTAATACCTGCATATACAATGAAGGTGCCTGCGGGTAGATCAAAACAAAGTTAATCAGTTTATTAAAGATACTAGATATTACTCTTGGTGACATGTGCAGTAAAATGATTAGCTTCTTATTTATAGTGACAAATTTGGAATTGCATTTACCATAGGAGCTCCAATCCATTAGAAAGTTAAATGTGTAGGAAATTAACCAGGCACCAAACCAGTTCACAAGCGTCGCAATACTCCCAGCTATTCCCTTGATATTAATCGGGAATATCTGATTCGACAGATGTGCATTAGTGTGCACCAGATACAGTCAGTAGAGCAAACAACTAAATTTGAGCAGAGACAATGTGTTCAAGAAAAAAAAAGTAGACTTTTACCTCAGACATAATGACCCATGGAATGGCTCCCATGCCAATGGAGAAAGACGCAATGTAAAACTGATGCAAATACAGCTCTGTATGAATCAGTGGACTCAATAGTTTTAAGCAAGCAGATCCATAAAGAAATTCAATTTGCAAGCTAAGAACAAGGTGTCAAGAGTACAATCAATGTTCGGAGTACCAGTATGCCAGTCACAGCAAGTACAGGAGCTACATTTGTTGCCAAATTATGACCCTAATCACCAGACGAAGTTGCATCAGAATATGAAACAAATGAAGTTGTAAAAAAGTATTTCTGTTAAAATCATGAAAGCGTATAGCACCGCTAGCTGGGGAAAGTTACCTTCAAGTAGAATGCTATGGCTGTTATTACACAACCTGTAACCAATCCTGTTGCAGAGACCTATAACAAGAACAGCAACATGGTTTTAAAGATCAACTAGATTCATATTCGATCATTTGTATGATCCCTTGGGTAAAAGAAATTAGTTATTTACCAAAAGTAGAGGTTTTCTTCCAGTTCTGTCAATTAAAAATGCACCTAGTCCTGTGACCAAAACCTGAAGAACAAACGCATTAAGCATTCAGAAACTAACAACTCGTTCCTGGTTTTCTTCCTCCTTTTCAAGAAAATAAAAAAGGAACATCTTAACAGTTGATAGAAGTTAGATATTAACCTGAAGAATAGCATAAACGATAGTTCCAAGTGTTGAGGAAAATCCTGGTGGTTGAGAAATATGTATGAAAATAGACATGACAAATGGATGATCAGAAAGTATAGATGGTTACTGAGGGAGAAATGTTTATAGCATGCACATGGTTTCATTACCCGCTGACTCGAAAATGCTGCTTACATAGAAACAGATGCCATTGATTCCCCCAAACTGTTGGCATACCATCAATCCTACTCCTATCTGGCATCCAGAAATTCAGAAGCACAGAAGATATTGTCTAGTAAAATCTAAGTTAACCAACTTCAATCCTCGCCTAAAAGAGTGTGTAATGCTTACAGTAACAGAACGCAAGTATCTTCCCTGAAACAAGTCCCCGAAATTGGCTTTTGGGAGCCGCTCTAGTTCTTCAATGTAATCCTGTCAAAGTGAAAACAAAAGAGGCGATTCTTAAATCACTCGTTTTCTATTTTTTCTGGTTAACTGTTTTCTGTGGCAAAAGGGTTTTTTTATCATTTAACATACTTGGATTTCTGCTGCCTCAGAAGATATGTCAGCTCCTTTGCCACGGAGTTTTTGCAGCGCGGCTTTAAACTCTCTCGCTTCCCCTCTTTTCGCCTGTATTTTTGTTAAGGCCAACAGTTCATACAGATTCCTTCTTCTTGTTTACAATGTTATATCTAAACTATACTTGATATAGCTGGATAGCAGTTTATGGATTTACCAGCCACCTGGGAGATTCGGGGATGAAGAACAGGCCAATGAACAATACAGCGCAGGGGATAAGCCCTGTAAATCATTGCACATTGCTTATGCTAGTTTATGTATCTCAATCCTCTCTCAATGCTCGAACACAGCAGAAAAAAAAATTCTAAACCCGATCCTAACCCGTCAAAGCCAGAGTTCGCCATGACAATACTATCCCGATGATAAAGGAGATGACACACCAGCGCAGATCATGAGCTGACCAATCATGAGGGAAAAATTCATATTAGCAAACCAACGTAAATCAAGTGATAACATGAAGTTCCTTAATAGTGTGTCATCCTTTCGCCAAGCTCAGGTCGGACAAAGCTGCACAAGATGTTTACCTGATTCAATGTAGTTAGTGCTCCTCTGAGTTTCAGGGTGCAATTTCCATTTCAATGTAGACAGGTACCTGATGTGATGTGTCTTCAGCATTTTAGTAGGGAAACAATCAAAGAAAGCTACAGTAGCAAACCGTGGACAAGCCAACAACAAAAGGTATATATAGTACATCGTTTCAAATTTTCCGTTAGTGTAGAACAATATAAAAAATAGTTTCTTTTCTAGAAGGCAAAACAAAATTAGCTGATTACGACAAAGAAGGCCCCCATTCCGTATCCCCCAGCTAGCCTTCCAATATCCAAAACCAATGCGCCTTGACATATCAACAAGAAAGAAAGATCATGTATCAGTGCAAAATCAGTATTACACTTCATAATAGTCACTCTTTTATTTTCCTATGCTGAAGCATTCATCCACTCTAGGTTTTGAGAAAACTGATACTTCAGCAGCGGTAGAACAAGTAAACAAACCTGAGCAAAGTATAGAGCAAGCCAACCAGCCACGCAGAAGCTACTGTAGACTCGCATTGCCTTCTTAGAGTCAAAATCACAACAGGATGAAGTCATAATAACGATACAAAACCACATCAAAATTGGACTGAAAGTTACCCATTTTCTTCCAACAAGATCAGCAATGGGCCCGCTTGTAATCGCACGATCATGGCACCGAATGTCAGGATAGAAACCAAACAAGGAATACTGAATTGGACATGGAGGGTTTTGTAACACAGAGTCAAATAGCAGCATCAGCATTTCAGCGTGTTATTTAAACTAATGTAACAAATAACATCACTAGAATATCACAAAAACCTCTGCTGTCGACAGTCCGAGGTCTTCAGTGATGAGCAATTGCGTAGGGGATGATATCCCGCCTGAAAACTCATAACGGTTCCAACCTCATCATTGGATTTGGGGTTTTCAACCAGCAAAAGAAGTTACTGAGATAAAAGAGCAATTAACTACGCAAGCTCCAAACTCATAAGACCCACAAACGGCAACAAACGTGCTAAGGTAAACCATCCATGGACCGCCCCCACTAGCTCCTTCAGTGCTCGGATTCTGATGATCGCCACTCTCTCCGCCATCCATCTTCGTCCGTATGAAAGGGTCTGTAATGTCCTCATTAACCGAGTCTTTCGAGTCTCGGCCTCCTCCTTGAATTCCATTTCTCACTTCCAAATTTGGTTCTTCATGCTTTCTCTTGTTTCTGGTATCTGCAAACAATACGCAATTTACCACAACCTTCTCCAGTCTGTGGTTGTCCTTATCCCATGAACTGATAGACTGCGAAAAGCCACCTGCCACAGGTGTATACCTGTACGTATCTACATTTTCTGAGGGTGTCGGATGGCAGTAGAAGTCCATGTGCTGTATACTTTCGTTCCTCAGACCAAGCAAACAATAATGCAAAAGGTAAAAGAGGCAAATGTAAATTTTTTCAGTTATTTTTGCTAACAAAATGTTTGTAATAACATTCTTCTCGAGAATAAATTTCTATATTAGTCTTTCTAAAGATACTCTCCCGTCCTCAATTGACCGTCATGTTTGCTTTATGACATGTTTTCCCACTTCAATATTAAGCATATAAGATAAAATAATTTTATAAAACTAAATTTTGTAATATATAGTTTATCAGGTAAGGAATCATATACAAAACTTAAATTTTTAAATTATTTTATTTTATATGTTAAATATTGAAGTCAAACAGCATATCACAAATAAACAGGACGATCAATTCAGGACGGAGGGAGTAATAATTTCCCCAAGTAAGTACACACGCCTAATACTTGCATTATAAGTCATTTAGAACATTTTTGAGTGTTGCACCACAATATTCCTCAACTTTCAACACATCATTTACAATATGTCAATTTCTAACACCACTCAAAGGTCAATATTTCATAATTTAACACAAACATAGCATAAATGGAAATATTGAAACAACACCAATAATCATTGACAAAATCAAATAATGATTATACAATTCTTAACTTCAATTGTTTACAAATGTAATAAAATAAAATTTCATCTACTCCTACGATGAACGTAAGTCCTAAACCCACCAAGTATAGGATTCTCAACTGCTAATGTAAAAGTGCATGACCATTAAGATCTCCCAAATACTGATAATGTTGGGGACCTCTATCTTCTAAGGGGCCCTAGGAGTAAAAATGGAACACATGTCAGCTCCACCACAGGCGTCAGAACTCGATATCCATACTCGTGCTGACGCCCGATGATAATGCCATGAACGTTTAAGTTTCTCCCGTAGAAAGCCACTTAACGATGTTGACTTGTAGCGTAGAATTGATGTCGACATGAGATATTGGAATGTACCGACGATGTCAAATACATCATCCTCATGACGAAGGTCTGGCTCTGGAGCTCGACCACGTGCACGTCCACATCCTCTTCTCCGACCATGTGCACGCCCACGCCCTTGTCTCCAGCATAATTTGTTCCTCAACTTCATGGTCAACAACTGATTGAAGGGGCGTTTCCAAAATCTTTGTTGTGGACACAGAAGGACGTGGTATTTGTAGTTGTAGTTGTACTCGTCCCTCATCACCCATAGTCTCGTAAGAGCATCGTCGACGTGCATCACCTCCAACTTTGATGACCTCGTTTGTGGTGTCCCCATGTACTTTATTTTATTACATTTTTATCACATGATAACATAAAAAAATTAATGATCACTGACATAACTTTAAACAGATAAAGTAATGGCTACTAACCATGTACCCTAGCATGCTCAAGTGCGCCCCATATATTTCTTGCTGTTGAGACCAAACCACTCATTGTATGCATCACATCATGATTCTACTAAAGCTCCACGACCCTCTCGGCGCACTGGTTCCACATAGAGATATATTGAATGGTCCAATTCCAATCCGTCCGGCCTCTAAGTCTATGTTGTGAAGATCTATCCTTGGATCTCCTCGTCGATGTTAGGATCAGTCGGTGACAACTTTTGAAATACCCCGTAATTAGAAACAGTGATTAATTAGGCTAATAAATAATTTTAGAAGCTAATTAAGTCTATATAAATATTAGGGAACAAATCCCGAAGAAAACGGATCCTTAAAACGGATTAAAACCACTAACGAACATTAAAGCGCGTTTTTCGAGTAATCGGGAAAACGTGTCTTTAAGCGGGTCAAATAGACTCGTAACAATTTTGGTCAACTAAATAATCATTAATAAATATTAGTGAGGCTTTAGGACCAATAAAATCAATAAGACGAGAGATTAGTAAAAACTGTCAAAAACGGGAAGTTGTGGGGTAGAGTATAAATAACTAAAACTTATGTGTCCACTTTTAAAATAAAAAGTGAAGTTGTGTGTGTGTGTGTATGCCAGCCGATGGGCTCCCCCTCTCACTCTCACACACTCTATTTATTCTCTCTTATTTACAAACAAACAAAACTAATAAAGAAACTAACTTACTTTATTACTTTCCTCCCTCACTCACAAACTCTCTCTCCTCCCCTCATTCTCTTCTCTCACGCGAATTCCCTCCCTCACTCTCTCTGATTTTCTTCCTTTCTTCTCCAAACCGAGCAGCCATGGAAGAATGAGAAAAACAACACAAATATCACTTCTCTCCTCTTGTAACCTCCCTTAAGCTCTTCCAAAAATTATAAAAATACCACCATTGGAATCCTCTCACCAAGAGCTACATTTCCATCTTTCCAAAATTTGAAAACCTACAATTTCGTTTTTTGGGTATGTCCCATTTGGAGCTTCAACACCACCATTAGAAGGCCCTCCTTCTCCTTGTTCTTTTTGAGGTAAAACCTTCTTGAAACTCCTTCGTTTTTCTTGTCTTATGAGCAAAACGAATTTAAGCTAAAACCCTGTTTGGCCTCTTGTATCCTAGCCGATTTTGGCATCTTGGTGGAGTTGGAATCTTGTTCTTGAAACCACTCCAAGCTTCATTTGCACTCTTGGAAGGTAATATAATTTCTAAACCCTAAAACCTACATTAGAGCTGAATAATGGTTAGGGTTAGTTTTAGTATTAAATGGTGTATTGAAATATGTATATGTATGGGTTGTAGTGTTAGAGTTGTTCTATAACCGGTAAGAAGAGAGAGAAGAGGAAAAAAGAAGCAAGAAGAAGAAAGGAGAAGCTAATAAAAGAACAAGGTAATTGCACTCTTCCTTGTGTAGCCATGTAAATGAATGTGTAACAGATTTTGAGAAATGAAAATATGTAATGTAAAATAGTAATGCATTGGTAGTGTAATGTGTAGGAAGAAACAAGATTGTAGAACCTTAAATGACATTTAAAAAAAAACTGTTACAAACAGATTGGGGCTTAGTGTTTATATGCAGAAATTTTTATGAGTGTTTAGTAGTTGATATTGTGTGTATGAGAGCTTGAATATCATTGCTGTTTCGAAACAGGTGAAATGGGTAACAAAATGTGAATACATGAGTGTGGAGAGTATAAAATTATAGGGGAGGTTATGGCAAAATTTATCTAGGATTGGAACACTTAGTGAATTTAAACTAGGTGACTAATGTGAGTTTGTAACAGATTTTTGTTGGAGATAGATAGGGGGTTAAGTTGAGAGAGATAGTTAAGGTAGTTATAGTGCACTGTAAGTTTTAGAAATGACATTATAAGAGGGAGCTAAAGAGGTAGAAGATGAGAGTTAAAATCGTGAGCAATTGCAACTAGAGAAGAAAACAATGTGAGTGTTAAATGAGAACTTAGAAATTGGGTGTGTAAGTTAGTATAGAATTGTGTAATGAGTTAGGAAACTGAATTAGCATAATTTAGGGTGTTTAAATTTTACAAAAACTGTTAGGATGTAGGTAGGAAGATTGGGGAAACAATGGTGAAATTGGGAAAGAAAAATAAATCTGTAGCAAGGTTCTGACTTCGTCCGACCCAGACGGTGAGTCGGACGTGGGTCGGACGGGGCTTGAGAAACGAAAATTAATCTTCTGGAATGGTCCGACCTAGAGCCGTGAGTCGGACGTGGGTCGGACATGGCTTAAAACAACGACATCATGACTTTCTGGAATGGTCCGACCCAGGACCGTGAGTCGGACATGGGTCGGACATGCAAATTTTTACAATGTCGAAGTTTCTGACTTCGTCCGACCCAGACGGTGAGTCGGACGTGGGTCGGACGGAGCTTGGACGACAGGACCAAAACCTTCTGGAATGGTCCGACCCAGAGAGTATGGGTCGGACGGAATAGTGCTGGGTCGGACAGGGTAAATTTCAGAGGACGAACTCTACTGGAATGGTCCGACCCAGGGCTTGGGTCGGACGGTGGGTCGGACAGCCCTATACTTACAAAAAAAAACAGTAAGCTTATAACTAGTATATATAATATATATACCCACCTACACATATGTATGTATATGTGTATGTAAATTATGGACAAGTAATGGAAGTAAGTAAAATGAAATATAAGTGTGAGGAATGTAAAGGCTTAGTGAATATGGATTAGTAAACACAAAAGTAGTTGAGTTAAGATTAATAATGGTAGATTAATCATTCAATTGTATGCATATCATAGGATTTGATTTGTGACACCCGGAGGACGTTTGGAAACACGTACAACGGTGAACGGTATGGATTCCTCATGCCCCGTATGCTATCTTGTTACTCTGATTTGTGTGTTGTGTGCTAATTGATCACCAAATAAGATAAATGCACGAATCGGAGTTAATATGCATACTTGTGAATATGTAGTGTTGTATGTTGTGATATATTTTGCTTAAATCTTAGTGTGTATAATTCATGAAATGTATGGATGATAATGAATGTGTGTATGTATGTTGTATTGTATTGTGACCGATTGTGATGTGTTTGGACTTCTAACTTATTCCTAACAAGCTAACCATCCTAACTTAAATTGGTAATTAAATTGGAATGAGTAGAAGTCCGATATAGTTTCGGCCACGCGTGAGGATGCGGAGTCACGAGAGGTTGGCTCCAATTCCTGACTCTTAAACTGGTCCGTGGCCCAAATCCCTTAAGTGGGTAGCATCCCGGATTGGTGAGTCAAGTAAATCCCGGAGGTGGGACGGCGTAGTCCCCAGGGCCGGAGGTCCCGACAACTTAACTTGAGTATGAATAAGTAAGTAAGAATGAGTAAGTAAGGTAAATGAAAGTAAGTAAGTGTAAGTAAGAAAAAGTAAGTAATGAGTAAAAGAGTAAAAGCATTCCGATTAACCCGGATGCATAATTTGGCTAACCTTGTGAAGGTAAGTAAGATGTGTGCTATTATATTGTTGCCTTGAATTGTGTAATGAATTGTATTAGCATGTATGTTGTATGCAAGCATGTATGTATGAAATAAATGAACAACATGTTTAGTGGACGTCAAATAGTCGGCGTGCCCTAGCTAGCACGCGGTATATGCGGAGTTTATACGCAGCGTTGCTGAGCCCCTTGGGGCACCATTTTTACTACACGCAGGTATCCGCGAGGGATGAAGAAGTGAAGACTAGTTTTT
This sequence comes from Limonium bicolor, assembly GCA_023374045.1. NCBI lineage: Eukaryota > Viridiplantae > Streptophyta > Magnoliopsida > Caryophyllales > Plumbaginaceae > Limonium > Limonium bicolor. Next base: position 111,717,193 of record CM041782.1, on the reverse strand, counting down.
TCTTGTCTTTCTTTTTGGATTGTAAACAGTGAATTTATGATTGGGTACTGAGTAGTACATGGCTATAGCTTTTGATTAGCCGTGTACCATGGGGTACACCTTTTTGGATTTTGATAGGATGGGAATTGGTATAGATGAGTAGCCTTAGAAACTCATTCTTTTGTAAGCTTGAAAGGTTGTAATTGAATATACTTTAATACTCGGTGATCCAGGATGTAAGTATTTGGCATATGATATTTTGGTAAGTAATTTAGTAGCTCGGTACACTATGTTCATCAGACCGTGACTGTAAGTAAGGTAAGCCTAACTAGCCGTATGGGCGGTTAGCGGCGTTGTACCACCCGCCGTAGTAAGTAGTAATATTTCCCGCTGCGAACTCGTAGGATTAATGGACGATTAGACGGTAAGCATAGGATTAGCGGTTGGGGTGTTACAACTTTATCCCACCAAACTGGTACATCATACAATCCAAGAGATTTTAGAAGAAAACAAGTAGTTGACAGATTGGATCGTGTAATATGATGACCAGTCAGACAATACACAAACAATCTCTAGACCATCTCCTTAGCGTATGGTTGCAAGACAAATTGAAAGAAGGAAAAGAGTTAGAATGAATGTTAACAAAAGCTTGTGAGTACAACAAAAAAACTTTTAAGAAAAAAGTATTAACTTGTGTCGGAGTCTATCAATCAATGTTTTTTTGTGGTGTGTGAGGGAAAATTCTGATTAAAAGTTGAAATTGAAACTCTATTTTCCCCGAGAAGTTCATTGTCCTTCTTTTTCCTCCACACGGGTGTTTTTTTTCCCTTATTAAGAAGCCGATAGTCAGGCTATCGGCATGCGGGAAGCCATTGTTATGATTATCGACTTTATTACAAAAGAAAAAAATGTTGTTGCTCTTTTAGACAGAAGCCAATAATCACAATATCGGTTTATTTGTCAGCTTTTTGTATTGTAACAGCTATTTTGTACTGCAACGAGTATTTTTTTCTAACATTCTATAAAATGGTGTCTCTATGTTGTTTGTTGATCACAATCCAACTTCTTACCGTCTCCTGCCAATCAGCATTTGCAGCTCAAATTTCTTCTACAATTACGACGAACATCTGAGATGGAAATCCCATGTACTCTTTTTCCTAAACGTAGATCTCAAATACAACCCTTATGGTGTGTTTTTTTCATATATCCCACTAGTCGAAGTTTATATACACCCAAATTTATGAGTTTTTCACATTTCAATCCTTTGAAGATAATGTGAAAAATTGTGTCAATTTAGAGTTAGGGGGACTACATGTGATCACCGACATGGTTTATTGAAAGCTGGAGAGCAAATATCCATCCACTTTGTTTCTTCGACTTCAAATTACTAGTGACTCTCGTTGGATGATGATGGTATCTAACTTCCAGCAGAATACCGATGTGCTTAATAGCTTGGTTGTGCAAGTTGAACTCAAGCATGTAACTACAACCTTCTTCGGAGGAAAATGAAAAAAACGTTGAAAATTCTTCCGAGCATGACCAGGCATGTGTTTTTGAAAATTGATGATTTCATTAACTAAGAACATTATCTAAGTACATCATTAGGTATCACATCCCTTACCCAAAAAACATCATTAAATTCCTCTTGCAACCCTCTCTTAGCCATAATATGTGCACCCATATTATCACCCCTACTCACATACAAAAACACTTGGATTCTGCACTGTGAACTATCCCACCAGAAGTTTACACAAAAAGATCTCAATATCAGCATCTAATTTTCCCACCCCATTAACATAATCTACCACCTGCTTGCAGTCCGAAACAAAAACAACATCCTTCAAAGTTTTAAGCTAGCTTATGTACTCGATTAACAACAACATTAATGCTTGCGTCTCTACCATTGTTGAAGATCTGCTTTCTCGACCACCTTGAAATACCCCAAACATTAATTACCTTAATTAATAAAGAATTAAATCAAATGAAGGTTATAAGTACCAAATATTCATCTAATGAGTATACTCATTATAACATTATTGTATAAACATATAGTCCATTGGACACCAAACTATACATTAAATCTCTAATCAACGAGAGAAGATTATTAAGGAGAAATCAACTCCTAAATCAATACTACGTGTAACACATTAGTACATGTATTAAATATCATAAACATTACTCATTAGACTATATAAAACATTTTATATAGTCAAACAAATTATTAACACAACAACCACTTATATACACACTAAACAAAAAAACACATGTTATCACCTAACACATAAATTAAGTCACAAGTGTACAACTTAAGGTTGTAATATGAAAGTCTAGCATTGTAAAATGGTCCCCCACACCCCTCATGGCCGGCTGAAATCAGTAGATAAGAGAATTAATCTACAAGGGACAAATGCAAGAGAAGGCAAACATGTCCCAAAGAGGAAAAAAGTAAAAACACCTTTCTACACCCTCTTCCTCTCATCTCTCTCACATAAACAAATATCTTCCAACTCTCCCTACACCCTCACGGCAGTATGTGATGTCAAGGAGACATAAAAATCAGACATTACACATTAGAGGACCAATTCAACACAAAAGAAACATTAAAAGACGAACTCACCTCATATAAGACAATTCCACATCATCTTCTCTTACACACACAAAAACCCATTTCCCTTCATTATCTACGGCTACATACTGGCAAGGGGAACATAAAAATCAGACATGGAATATTAGGGAACAAAAGAACACTAAAGAAACTAACAAAAGACAAAACATCCCTAAACTAGCTAGGAAAAAATTTCCTCCTCCTCTAATACCCAAGTCAGCCGTCCTTTTCCATTTTCCCATACTCTCAGTCTCTTCTCCCTCTCTAAACCGAGATCATCTCCCTCCTTCACCATTTTCAACCTCCATTAAAACACCTTAAGCTCTAATGGAGTTTTAAGGCTCATTTCACCTCCAAAATTCAATTTTATTGCACCAAAATCACCACCCACTCTTCCTGTATCATTCTAACTGATTTTTAAGAGATGATGGGCCATTTAAGGGTTAAAACCCAGGAGAATCAGATTGGTAAGCAAAGGTAAGAAAAATGTGCTATAAGACACCTTCCTCTCTTTATTTGTGTCTATGACCGAAATTAATGCTTCCTACTGTATCTAAGGCACCAACACACCCTTGGAGGACCCAATCTACGTCCAGAGACCAACCCAAGGGCTAAAGGAACCTCCTAAGAACCTTAAGTAAGGAAAATGCCTTAAAAACATTTTTATCTCTCTTCAATATTAAGTCCGAAAATGAACTGCTACTTACCTATTTTTCTACACATTTTGACACTCATTTGAAGAGTGTTTCCATCCCTCTTCATCTAGCCAAAGAGCTGCTCCAAAACCCACCTAAAAAGGGCTCCAAATCAAGGTAAAATCATGGATTTCCATGGCTATTCAAGCCCTTAATCTCCCTTATCTTTTTCCTACAGAAAACTACGGTTATTCCTACTGTTATAGGTGGCCGAAAACCATACCTAAACCCTCCAAAAGTTCAAGGTAAAATCTCTCTTTTATCTTGCTTAAAACTCCTTAAACTTATCATTTGGGGAAAATCACTAACTAAACTCTTGTTCATGGTTTATATATGGCCAAATGGTCCTTGTGCTGCCCATGAAGTGTTGGGTGGATTTCCAAGAAGAAAAACAAAGTTCAAAGAGGTAAACTCCTTAATTAAGCTTTAAAAGCTTATCCATGGTTAAGCAAATGTCATGAAATAAAATCTAACCTAAGGTCTGTATATATACAATACTGAGAGCATATAGGAGCTGTTTGGACTCCTTGGTTGATTTAATACAAGGTAAGAACTCTTAAAACCATCTTAAAGCTTAAAAAAGGTTATCATCTTGTAACATATGTTGTGGCCGAAAACATTATTGGTATAAGTGCTGTTTAAACTTGTAAATGTGTAGAAAATAATGGTTATGTGTTTGGTTGGTGAGCCTAGGTGCTAATGACTTATTAAAGTCAAGTTTATAAGTTAAAAGTGAAAGAAAAATGATTTTTAAGAGTTAAGAGAAAAATCTGTAACAAGCCGTGTATAATATATAGTTTTGCGGGCATTTTAATGTCATTTTATGATTATGTTAGTGTTATGTTTAAGGCCATGTGTTTAGGCCATTTTTATTATAGTTATTAAAGGGCTTTAAATATTATTTATTAAGGTTTTGGGTGATTAAATGTACTACTTAAGTTTCTGGTGCAAAGATGTAATTTTAGTGAACATATTCACCTAGCACTACAAAAAAACAGTAGTATTAGAGACGGAAAATTTCCAACAGAATTAATCCGTAGGTAATAATTATTTTTACCTACGGATTCTCTATCAATTACTGACGGAATTTGTATTCGCATAGACACATACGTTTATAATGATATTACTGACGGAATACGGAAACATTACCAACGGAAATAGTTTCGTAGGTATTTTTTTTTTGAATATTCTCCCCGCAAAAGTGTTAAAATTTTGAGGGAAATAATTCATCACCAAATATGTTTTTAGAGACGGAATTTCCGTGTGTGAAAGTGAAATAACATTACCTACGAAAATAACTAGTAATATTCCGTAGGAGATAATCCATATACTATTCTAAAATTAAAAGTGACTCATTTAACTAGGGTTGCAAATTGGTCGGATTTCTCGTCATTCTCTTATCCTCTTGCTGCAACTTGTTACAACCATTTGACTCTCTTCTTGACTGCCGTATACCACCTGTTCGTCAATCCAGTCTTCATAATCTTGCTCCCCTTCTTTCGATCAGTGTTGGTTCTGGTTTCTCTATGAACGTTCTGCTATTGTTTTTCATCCAGATCTGCTTCTTCTCTGTTTCCCGATGCGATTGGTTTTCTTGAATTAAGGTGAGTTTTGTTTCCTCTCGATGTAGTAGTAATTAAGGCGGGTTTTGCTTCCCTTCTATGAACATCATTGCTGCTGCTGCTGTATAAATTTACTATCTATGTTGGCTAATTCTATCTGTATAGGTTGGTGACTTTCCTCAATTCTTGATTCGATCTGTATGGGTTGTAACCTTGACTGGCGGAAAGGAACATACAGGTTCATTCTCTTCTGCACCTCACAAAGACAAATCTGGAGAAGCAGCCTTGCGCATTGCAGAGATAAATCAGGGGAATACACTTCTTTATTGATTGAATTTGTTTTGTGTATATCATTGTTACAACCCTAACTAGCGATACTGAGTGCAGGTTCATTCTCTTCCGTTGTCCTCCTTGCTTGATATACAGTTACCGCCATTTTTAACCACTCTCTCCTTTGTCTCCCCTCACTATTTATGGTTCCGAATCGACATATGTGAGGTTCGTTAGCGGTCCTGAAATTATCGGGTTTAGATTTGTGAGGTTCGTTAGCAGTCCTGAAATTATCGAGCGAGTAGTCACTATTGAGAGGGAGATTCAGCAGATCGAGAACTCGATTCACTCCTATGAGGCTTCTAACGCTGAAGGTGAGTGACACTATAGGAGTAAGACTAAATTTGCGTGTCTGACTCTTCTCTATATGGCCTTAATTAGTCTTCGTTCATTCATCTTACTTGATTAAGGATTAAAATTAAATAATATGCGTACCCAATTAGTATTTACATTTTTTGATACAACATTAGTAGACAATTTGACTGAGTTCATATTAATACATGCAATCATATAGATTTTGACGTGTCGTTGTCCTTAAGATTGAATGATATCTTCAGGTAGTTATTTCCATTCCAGTTAATTCTTCTGGCTGCGATTACAGTCACTTAAGCTATGTATGTGATGGACAAATTGTGACTACTTCTACCACATAGGCAGTGTACTATCATTTTGCGGGTATAGTGATTAAATGGGGTTGTCGATCTCAGGGACCTCGTATAATTAATTGACAATATTTGATTAACTGGAAATTAAGTTAAACTAAAGAAAGCAGGAAATATCACTTTTTCGGTTTTGATTGATTGGTTGAAAAGAAACTAAACTACAAGGAAAATAGAACAATTTAAAAGAGTAAATAAACACAGAGGGATTTAAAGAGTGGTGAATGTGGTAAATAAAAAGCGCACCCCGGATTGTTTGCTTACCTATTCCTTTTATATCTGTTACTAAATTCTTCCTTAATTTTACTGCAAATAACTCAGAAACTTTAATTAATTCATTTACGACTAAGTATAATGAATCCTAACCAATTGTTAGACCTACCAGCAGGCTAATGCTCTAGACCGGACACAATTAATCGCATAAAGAGCAGTTTCTGTTGGAGTCTAATTAACCTATAGGCCGGATCAGGCTTCTAGCTGTTAATTAGGTTCAACTTCCTTCGTCTAGTTATTTATCTCAGCTCTCCGCATTTTAATAAATAACTACAAGGGTTGTTATAATTACCGGCCAAATAATTAAAACACTTGAAGGACAGAATTGAACTGTTGCAGTTAACTAAATTTATTTAAAGAAATACATAACAGAATTTAGGAAATAGGTTCGCTTCCCAACCCGGGAAGCTGAAATACTTACTCGCTCATCGTTACAGAAACAACGATAACAGAAAAGGATTGCATTAAATAAATTAAAGTAAGGGTAGAGATAACTCCAGTTTAGAAGTTCACTCCGGATCCTCGCTTCAACTTCGTCCTGCGTTGCCCCGTCTGCTAATTTATTTCTGTAGAGCTGGTGCGTAACAGTGGAAATAAAATAAAGAGGGGGTGTATGTATTACGTGGGAATTTAATGGAGTGGATGGGTGATTATTTTTGATGAAGTGAATGGAGTACGATTGTGGGAGACTGCGTGGGTGAACGGATTAATTCGTGGACTGATAAATGGATGGATTGTGTTTTCTTAGCTTCCAGAGTATGGGTTTATATAGGCGGAGACATGGGAAACAGACAAAGGAGAACTGACAGGAATTGTGAGCTACTGAGTAGATGGCGGGGAGTTGGTGCAGATCCGTGAAGATTTCAATCAGAGATTTCATCGGGCAGAGCAATTGATAATTGATTACAGTCACGCGTGCACAAATTAAGGTGGGCGCCGAAGGAGTCTGCAATTAATGAAGGAGTGCGGCGCCGCAGAAGATTCAGGAAGAAGAAAACTATTCGCGTTGTCGTAATCTGGATCTGGCTACTTTTTTAAATATGTCTGCGCCTCTGTTTTGGTCCGGGACTTAGGCAATGTTTAGAGTACCGGACCATGCGTTAAAAAGCACCCGAGAGACATATTTTGTGATGGTCCGGGTCTTGGGCAAGGAGTTAAGTCCCGGACCATGTGTCTTTGAATTGCCCGAGAGAATATTTATGTGTGATGGTCCGGGACTTGGGATAGGGACAAAGTCCCGGACCATGTGTCTTTGCCAGTCCGAAGAATTCTTCTTGCGTGTAGTGATCCGGGACTTAAATCTTGGAACAGGTCCCGGACCATATGGTGAAATCAGCCGAGAGTTTTCTTTATATGCTGTCCAAGTTTTGAAGGTCCATTCCAAGCTCGGACACAACTTAAAACACTCTAAAATCTTCGTTCAGACTCCGTTTTAGTCCCCGTTTGTTGTGTTGGAGAGCTCATGAGATTATTTATCCATTTACATGGATTTTTCCTACATTTAACACATAAAATATATCAATTCATATCAAAACATAAATCTAGGAAAATCGTAAGATAAGTGGGAAAATATTACTCAAAGTACTGCAAATTATGAGGTATTAAACCCTTTAAAAGTCTATATATTTCGCACTTATCAAACTTCCTCACACTTAAGTTTTGCTTGTCCTCAAGCAAATAAAGAACAAACTTCTCTAAGGTAACAGTCATCAAACTCCGGGATTCAACAATCGTGGAAGGAAATCAAGCTAAATGCAATCAACAAGAATAATCCTGCTCTTAGATGTAGGTTTTTGTAAGTGAAACAGAAAATTTTTAATAAGAGCCATGGATAAGTTGATTGTAAAAACTGAACATAGATTAGTAGCTCGGAACCTTCACCAATTTCTTTTCTCTAACCTTTGGATGACAAGGGGTGTGAATTAACACCTTATTCCGTGATACCTTTCAACACCACATACCTCATGATCAAGATATGAAAATTGCGACAATCATTCCATTAAGAAGTTTTTGCATGCTCATTTTTTTTCTTCTTTTTTTTTCATGTTTGCACAATTGTTTTCATCCCCCAGACTTTTCTCTTCACCCATGTAGCGGCTTTGGGCCTTCTATCCCAGATCACGAGACCTTAGGTAGATGGGTGATGAGGCACCCCAAGACTTAATAACAGAATGAACGAGGCCTGTTTTGGTTCAGAAAACTTCATTATATGATCAGAGGAGTACCTTGCTTATCCTTTCCATACCAAACTTTCACTTAGTCCCATTATTAACGAGCTAAGGTAGTTTCAATTTCCACAATCAGCTCATCCACCAGATTTCAGTGAAAATAGATTTAATTTTGAAGAAAGAAATTGATACATACAAACAACGTCAAGCAGAACGATTCTTGAGGTTGTATCATCAGGCTTGATTTCAAAACTTCCACAAAAAATTTTTGCCCGAAAATTCCCAATGTATTGGCCTTTAGAGAAGCTTACTATCATAATTAGAGAACAATAAAATCAAGTGTGGCATTAGGTGCTACTGGCATATTTTCAGGGAAGGTCTAAACTTCCTCACACTTAAGAGGAGCAATGTCCTCATTGTTCATAAAATAATCAAGAAAAGACCTTTCAAAATATGCCAGACTCATGAATCAACAGTTAAAGCACGAGTGGCTGAACATAAATATTAAAAATAAAGGAACTGAGACTCCCCTGTATCGTGAGATTGAGGAAGGTGCCCTTCCTCACACTTAAAGCATTGGCGGTGGGGTCGATGTTCCTCACACTTGATATAGCAAGGGTTCAGCTTGGAGTGATTGCAACAAACGGTTTACCTACACACACTGTCAAATACCAAAAGAACGCTAGAAGCGTTGCGTTAATAGCACACAGGCACAATTATCTCCTTCCTCTTTTCTTTCTTCCTTTTTTTTTTGTTTTTTTTTTTGTTTTTTTATATATAAATATATATCCACATAATTAGAGAGAATATATGCGTAGCTTATAAAACATGAATTTGAAAATTACCCCTGGGTTGCCTCCCAGTCAGCTGCCCCTCTTTATAGTCATAGGCTGGACTTTGTGAAGTAGCTAACCTGCAGTTGGATCTTTAAGAGATATTCATATGTAGGCAGCTTGATCCAGGGTAGTACCCAGAAATTTCTTACCTCTTGACCCATTGACTTAAATGTTTTCCCTCTTTGCATTGGCGAGTTCATCGCACCGAATGGGGAAATGCTAATAATAGGGTAAGGTCCTGACCAATATGATTTCAGCTTACCTGGAAAGAATCTGAGCCTGGAATTGAAAAGCAGAACTTGGTCCCCCCACCTTGAGTTCTCGATTGGCAATCATCTTTTCATGCCAGCGCTTGGTACGTTCCTTATATATTACAGCATTCTCGTGGATTCGTTCCTGAGTTCCTCCAACTCTGTCAACTGGAATTTTCGTTTATCAACCGGCTTGCTGTAGGTCAAAATTAAGAGCTTTCAAAGCCCAATATGACTTGTATTCTAATTCCACACCAGGCAAGTGGCATGCCTTCCCAAAAACCACCTTGTAGGGAGACATGCCAATGGTGTCTTAAAGCAGTGCGTAGGCCCAGAGTGCTTTTCATCTAGTCGAAGTGACCAATCCTACGGAAAGGGTTCACCGTCTTTTGTAAGATCCACTTGAGCTCTCGTCGTTTGTCACTTCGGCCTGCCCATTTGTTTGAGGATGGTATGGTAAGGGCAACCTTATGTCGAACCCCATACTTCTTTAATAGCGCATCAAACTGGCGGTTACAGAAATGGGAGCCACCGTCACTGATTATGGCTCGAGGCCGCCGAATCGAGTGAAATATTTTTCTTCAGGAACTTCACAACAACAATTTTAGCATCATAGTAGAACAGGCAAGGGCTTCCGCCCATTTTGAAACATAATCAACAGCTACTAAGATGTAAAGATTACCGAAAGAGTTTGGGAAGGGACCATAAAATCAATACCCCAGACGTCAAATAGCTCAACTTCTAACATGTTTATTCAGTGGTAGCTCATTTCGACGAGATAGATTACCTTGCCTTTGACACCGATCACATGTCGAAACAAACACATCATGACAATCCTTGTGAAGGGTGTTCCAGAAAAAAACCTGATTCTAGTATTTTTGCGGCGGTTCGAGTGGCACCCATGATGTCCACCGGCTTCTCTGGAATGGCAATGGAGGAGAATGTTTCTGACCTCTGACTTCTGGACACATCTCCTAATGATCACCATCTGCACAGACTTTAAACAGATAAGGGTCATCCCAAAAATAATGTTTGACAATGGAAAATAACCTCTTTCTCTGCTGATAAGTCAGATCAGCTGGAACAATCTTCCTAACAAGGTAGTTAGCGATATCAGCAAACCATGGATCCTCAACATCTTCAGCTGCAAATGCTGACTCATCGGGGAATGACTCGTGATGGGAGTCCCATCATCAGATGCCTCCATTCTGGACAGATGATCAGCTACCACATTTTGTGTTTCCTTTTTGTCCCTGATCTCAATATCAACTTCTTGCATAGGAGAATCCACCTAATTAACCTGGGTTTGGACTCTGCCTTAGCAAACAAATACTTGAGCAGCGTGGTCAGTATGCACAATAATTTTTCCACCCAGTAAATTAGATCGAAACTTATCTAGAGCAAAAACTACAGCTAGTATTCTTTTTCTGTGGTCGCATATTTTTCTGGGCATCATTTAAAGTTCGACTTGCATAATATCTACCCGAAGAATTTTATATCAATCTTCTGACATAACACGGCTCCCACAGCGTAATCACTAGCGTCACACATTATCTCAAAAGGGAGTGACCAATCAGGAGACACAACGACAGGTGCAGAAATTAGCTTTTCTTTAAAAATTAAAGCTTTCAGACATTCTTCAGAAAATGGAACTTGACATCCGTCGCCAATAGATCACACAGAGGTTTAGAGATTTTGGAAAATCTTTGATGAATCTTCTATAAAAACCTGCGTGTCCAAGAAAACTGCGAATATCTCTAACAGAAATGTGGTGGGAGCTTTTCAATTACCTCGCGCTTTAGCCCGGTCTACCTCAATACCTTTTGAAGAAATTTTGTGGCCCAGGACGATTCCTTCTCGAACCATGAAGTGGCATTTTTCCCAATTTAACACCAGATTGTGTTTCTTCCACACCTGGACAACACAATATCAAGGTTTTTCTAGACAGGATTCAATGTTAGACCATAAACAGTAAAAATCGTCCATAAAAACCTCAATGCATTTCTCAATATATTCAGCAAAGATGGCCATCATACAACGTTGAAACGTGGCAGGCGCTTACATATCCAAATGGCATTCTTTTATAACTATAGGTTCCATACGGACAGGTAAAGTTGTCTTATCCTGATCCTCAGGAGTGCTATAGGGATCTGAAAATAACCTGAAAAGCCATCCAGAAAGCAGTAGTAGTCATGTCCAGCTAGTCTTTCCAACATTTGATCAATGAAAGGTAATGGAAAATGGTCCTTACGAGTGGCGTCATTTAATTTTCTATAATCAATACAAACCCGCCATCCTGTAGTGGGACGCTGGGTAATCAGCTCACCCTTTTCATTAGGAACCACAGTTATTCCTCCTTTCTTTGGTACTACCTGAACTGGACTTACCCATTTACTGTCTGAAATAGGATAAATAATGCCTGCATCGAGTAGTTTGATTACCTCTTTCTTAACTACCTCTTTTAGGACTGGGTTAAGACGTCGCTGAGGCTGAGCCAATGGTCGGTAGTTATCTTCCATATAGATTCGGTGAGAACACAACTGAGGGCTGATTCCCTAATATCTGCTATAGACCAACCAATAGCTGATGTATGATTGCGCAACACCTCCAGTAGTTGCTTCTCTTGAGTTCCTGTCAAGTCAGAAGAGATTATAACAGGTAATTCCGATGGTTCATTAAGAAAAGAATATTTCAAATGAGAGGGAAGAGGTTTCATCTCCACTGTAGGAGGTTTCTCAATAGATGGTCTTGGCCGGTCAGCACTCCGCTCGACTTTCTCAATTGCTGCTGGTACTTATGGAAGTGTGGCCGCCTTTATTTAATTCCTCATAGATCTGGGATTGGTCATCATCATTGACTAAAGTGCATAAGACCGTGTTGTTTAATGAGGGCATATCTGGGTGCTCAGTTCATTACAATGTATTGTTAGCATCCACTATCTTTGCTCATCAATCCTAATAACTCAATAATCAGTTGCATAGTAGACTGCAGATCTAAGTAAAGGATTGAACAGTGGCAGGACGCTTCATGTTGCGTGTCATGTCGAAAACAACCTGCTCATCATGAAAACTTAGAATATCTTTCCTCCTTCCACATCAATGAGAGTGCGGGCAATTCTCATGAACGGTCTGCCCAGATTAGCGGTACATCTGTATCTTCCTCCATATCAATGATGATAAAATCAGCAGGGAAAATAAATTTATCAATAGAAACTACCAAGTCCTCAACTTTTCCTTTAGGATAAATTATGGAACGGTCTGCTAGTTGTAACTGAACAGATGTGGGAGCACATTGACCTACACCTAATTTCTTGAAAATAGATAAAGGCATCAAATTAATACTTGCTCCTAAATCACATAAACCGTTACCACAATCCACCTTCTCGATAGCGCATGGAATGATGGGAAGACCCGGATCTCCTAACTTGGGTGGCAGCTTCTTCAGGAGAACTGCAGATACTCTTTCTGTCAACTTGACTGTGTCAGACTCTAGCAAAGAACGCCTGTTAGACAAAATATCCTTCATAAATTTAGCATACATAGGCATTTGAGACAAAGCATCAGAAAAAGGGATATTAATGGTTAATTTCTTAAGATATTAAGAAATTTTCCATATTGCTCGTCCATGTTCTTTTTCTTTAGTCTGTTAGGGAATGGAATAGGAGGATTATAAGAGAGTTGAGAAGGTTTAATAGTGAGAGATTCAGGAGACTCCTTCTCCTTGGGATTTGTTTTGTCCTCCACTTCAGGTTGAGATTCAGCTGGCTTATTAAAATCTTCTTCAACTTCTGGAACATCAGAAACTAGTTCCTTGCCGCTTCTCAGAGTTACTGCTTTTGCATGCTCCCTTGGGTTAGGGTCTGGCTGACTGGGAAGTGACCCCGTCGGTCGCTGTGCCAGCTGTTGTGAAATTTGACTCATTTGCCTTTCTAGGCTCAGGTTGATAGAAGCTTGATCAGCGTTTTTAGCGGCTTGTTCAGAAAGTTTAGCTTCTATTTCGGCAATCCTGGAGTTTGTAGTTTGGCCTTGTTTAAGGATTTCTGCCAGCATATTCTCAATTTTACCACTGCCTCCTTGAGAATTTTGGGATTGCTCCTGCTGTCTAAAGTAAGGTGGTCTATTTTGATTGAACCCAAATTACCTATAGACTGATCATTACCCCTCCATGGAGGTTGTTGATTGTTCCTCCAATTATTCTGATTGAAATTGTTAGGATAGGGGTTACCTGGTCTGTTGTTGATCGATTTTAGCTCTTCGGGGTTACCTGCAAAGCTAGGACCTTCACAGTTGAACGTTTCGTGGGCTCCTCCACAATTCTCACAACAAGGATTCAGGAAAGGCGAAGAAGTAGCTGCCTTCGCGGTTTGCTGTTGCGTCTGATTTACAGCTAACTTTTCCACAACTTTAGTAAGAGCTTTAGTTGAGCGGATAAATGATCCTGTGGGGGAATATTATACATACCTGCTTTTGGCTCACCTCTCCCCTTGTTCTTGCACCACTGTCTGGTACTAGCGGTCATGGTGTCCAAAAGCTCCATCGCTTCATCCCAGTTCTTGCCATAAAGTTTCCTCCAGATGAGGAACTTAGTACCATCTTGTTTGAATCATTCAATCCCTTAAAGAACGACAGTACTAGTTCTTCGCTACTCATACCATGGTGTGGGCATTGAATTTGCAGCTCCTTGAATCTATCCCAAGAATCATACAGGGACTCACCTGGTTCTTGACAAAAGTTTGTGATTTCAGCGATCTTCTCCCTTGTCTTTGACGGTGGATAGTACTTTGCCAGGAACTTGTTTGCCAAGTCAGCCCAAGTGTGGATGCTACCCGGTTGCAGACTCCTTAGCCACCTGGACGCTCCGTCTTTCAGAGAATAGGGGAACAATTGTAGACGAATGCGCTCGTTCAGGTTCCCCGTCTTGTTGAATGTATTGCAGAAGTCCAGGAATGCAGAGATGTGTGTGTGGGGCATCATCTGAGTCAAGTCCACTGAATTGTCCCTGGTGGTACAACGTGGTGATGAAGCTCGTCTTGAATTGCCAGGCGTCGAGCTCAGTTTGCGTCACTTGAGGGAGGACGATAGCAGAGGATCGTCCTTCTACTGATGGGTGCTGTGTACTCCCCCAGAGTTTGTCTGGTCGTCATGGCAAACTGTAGTTGTCGCCTGCTGTGGAGAACTCTTTCGATCTCTGGCTGAAATTCAGCTATAGGTTCTCCTGCAGATCGAGTCCGACGCATAAGAGACGAGTGGGTATGAATATGGAAAAAACTAGATTAACTATATACGTGGCAAAAATAAAGAGAAAAATATCAAACAGAAAATAAAAATTAAGAATGAAAAATTTAACTTATCCCAATTAAATAATAATTGTCAATTAACCGTGCCGGAGGTCCCCGGCAACGGCGCCAAAAACTTGATGGAGAAATATGTGACTACTTCTACCACATAGGCAGTGTACCTATCGTTTTGTGGGTATAGTGATTAAATGGGGTTGTCGATCTCAGGGACCTCGTATAATTAATTGACAAATATTTGATTAACTGGAAATTAAGTTAAACTAAAGAAAGCAGGAAATATCACTTTTTCGGTTTTGATTGATTGGTTGAAAAGAAACTAAACTACAAGGAAAAATAGAACAATTTAAAAGAGTAAATAAACACAGAGGGATTTAAAGAGTGGTGAATGTGGTAAATAGAAAAGCGCACCCCGGATTGTTTGCTTACCTATTCCTTTTATATCTGTTACTAAATTCTTCCTTTAATTTTACTGCAAATACTCAGAAACTTTAATTATTCATTTACGACTAAGTATAATGAATCCTAACCAATTGTTAGACCTAGCAGCAGGCTAATGCTCTAGACCGGACACAATTAATCGCATAAAGAGCAGTTTCTGTTGGAGTCTAATTAACCTATAGGCCGGATCAGGCTTCTAGCTGTTAATTAGGTTCAACTTCCTTCGTCTAGTTATTTATCTCAGCTCTCGCATTTTAATAAAATAACTACAAGGGTTGTTATAATTACCGGCCAATAATTAAAACACTTGAAGGACAGGAATTGAACTGTTGCAGTTAACTAAATTTATTTAAAGAAATACATAACAGAATTTAGGAAATAGGTTCGCTTCCCAACCCGGGAGGGAAGCTGAAATACTTACTCGCTCATCGTTACAGAAACAACGATAACAGAAAAGGATTGCATTAAATAAATTAAAGTAAGGGTAAGAGATAACTCCAGTTTAGAAGTTCACTCCGGATCCTCGCTTCAACTTCGTCCTGCGTTGCCCCGTCTGCTAATTTATTTCTGTAGAGCTGGTGCGTAACAGTGGAAATAAAATAAAAGAGTGGTGTGTATGTATTACGTGGGAATTTAATGGAGTGGATGGGTGATTATTTTTGATGAAGTGAATGGAGTACGATTGTGGGAGACTGCGTGGGTGAACGGATTAATTCGTGGACTGATAAATGGATGGATTGTGTTCTTAGCTTCCAGTAGTATGGGTTTATATAGGCGGAGGACATGGGAAACAGACAAAGGAGAACTGACAGGAATTGTGAGCTACTGAGTAGATGGCGGTGGAGTTGGTGCAGATCCGTGAAGATTTCAATCAGAGATTTCATCGGGCAGAGCAATTGATAATTGATTACAGTCACGCGTGCACAAATTAAGGTGGGCGCCGAAGGAGTCTGCAATTAATGAAGGAGTGCGGCGCCGCAGAAGATTCAGGAAGAAGAAAACTATTCGCGTTGTCGTAATCTGGATCTGGCTACTTTTTTAAATATGTCTGCGCCTCTGTTTTGGTCCGGGACTTAGGCAATGTTTAGAGTACCGGACCATGCGTTAAAAGCACCCGAGAGACATATTTTGTGATGGTCCGGGTCTTGGGCAAGGAGTTAAGTCCGGACCATGTGTCTTGAATTGCTCGAGAGAATATTTATGTGTGATGGTCCGGGACTTGGGATAGGGACAAAGTCCCGGACCATGTGTCTTTGCCAGTCCGAAGAATTCTTGTGTGTAGTGATCCGGGACTTAAATCTTGGAACAGGTCCCGGACCATATGGTGAAATCAGCCGAGAGTTTTCTTTATATGCTGTCCAAGTTTTGAAGGTCCATTCCAAGCTCGGACACAACTTAAAAACACTCTAAATCTTCGTTCAGACTCCGTTTTAGTCCCCGTTTGTTGTGTTGGAGAGCTCATGAGATTATTTATCCATTTACATGGATTTTTCCTACATTTAACACATAAAATATATCAATTCATATCAAAACATAAATCTAGGAAATCGTAAGATAAGTGAGAAATATTACTCAAAGTACTACAAATTATGAGGTAATTAAACCCTTTAAAAGTCTATATATTTCGCACTTATCAGTATGTTAAAAAACAAAATTTTAGACAAGGGAGGAACGCTCATAGCTTTTTACCTAGTTTTTATTCTTCTCAAGTGTCCGTCTTTGTCTTTGCTGCTATTCTTTAATGTTTTGACTCCTTCAAACTCGTTATACTGGTAGAGAAACATGAACTAGAGATATGAAATGTGTTGTGAAGCATTTAATAGTTGGAAGATTGACCTTGTTTGTTACTTATGTCCATATTTTGACTCCAGCAGCTGATGGGAATTTGAAATCAGATAATACCACAAAGGTATAGATTTTCTCTGAAATTGTTATGATTGCGGAATTTGCCACCTTTTGGAAAATATTTGGTTCATTCTTGAACACCAATCTAAATGAACTTGTCTTCAATTATGAACAGAATAAGTTGAATCCAGTGGTAACATTGATGGCGAGGACAAGAAAGCTCCAAGTAATTATTTGCCGCTTCATCTGTGAATTGCACGAGCCCATATTAGCTGTCCTTCGTAAAGAGAAAGCAATGGCAAATGCCCGTGCTTAATGAAATTAAAATTTTGGATGATCTTTTGGCCTTCTCTGATGCTTTTGGAGCTGCTCGTTTAAGGTTTGTTCAAGCATCTGCTAGTATCTATCAAGTCAAGTATAAATCTTCATGATAAATGATTGGCATTTTTAGTTACACCCAAGCAAACTTCGCTTGTTACCATTTCTACTTACTTTACGTCAACTACCTAGTTTGCAATACTTCTATGATTGAACTTCTGATCTCTAGTTTCTACTTTCACGTGACTTTTATGACCAGAAAATGAAAGTGAAGTTGAATGCCTGTTTATATGTAATTAATAAACTCGGGCAATGTTTAATATCTTGTTTCTATGATTGTAGGGATGCGTGCATAAACTTATTGATTTATGGAAGAAAAAGAACCAGGATAGGCTTTGGATGG
Organism: Limonium bicolor; assembly: GCA_023374045.1. Classification (NCBI taxonomy): domain Eukaryota; kingdom Viridiplantae; phylum Streptophyta; class Magnoliopsida; order Caryophyllales; family Plumbaginaceae; genus Limonium; species Limonium bicolor. The sequence continues at coordinate 111,699,535 of CM041782.1, read as the reverse complement.
ATGAGATAGCAGCAATGCAGGCCTGCATTTAGATTTTGCATAAAATCTGAAGCGCTTCAGATTTTGCAGTTGACGATGTTGATTGTTCAGAATCTAGTCAAGGCCCAAAAAAGGTTATACTTATGACCTTATGCGCCAAAGAGAGCCTGGTTAATGTCTTAATCTCATATAAATCTGAAAATCAATGCAGAATACGACTGTTGTCGACTGACAGTGGTATTACACTATCATATAGATCTCAAATTTATCTAGCTGTTGTTTTTTTTGCTATAAGAATTCATTAAAATTCAACAAACTCCATAAATTTAAGCGTATTGTATTAGAGGATACTACTACCATCTGAACCTCATATTATTGCTACCACAGTTAGAGTAGTTTTATCTGCAGTAGTTCCCTGTTTTTTATTTTTTTTTTCTTTAAAAAATTGGAAAACACTGGTTTGGTTTCAACGGACCGAACTGATTTTTCAAGTAGTAGCACTGCTGGGTCTTGCTTGCTTAATTACAGCTTGAAGAGGTATATTTCTCTCTAATACAGAGTTTTTATCATTCTATGTTTTTGTGAAGGTTTGCACGAATACATAACTTAGCAAGGACATAAAGTTTTTATCATTATATGTTTTGTGAAGGGTTGCTTCAGTTTTTATACAAACTATTGTTCGCTTCTTCATTTCAATTATGCTCGTTTTTTCACCTATTTTGAGGGTGTTAGGTGCTCTATTATGCTGCTGCCCCATGAACAAGTGTTAGTCTGATTCAGAGTGCTCTACTTCATGTTTCTTCTTCATTCATAAATAATTATGCCTGACCACTGTCAATAAGCGTTGCTGGTATGATATCCCTGGTATGTTCTCCAATAGTATATAAAATCTGATCATTCTGCTGGCTATGCCTGTTTTGTACAACAGTTTTTAAACTTCCGCTGCCACCTCATTAGCTGTTAAAAATAGCATAATTTGATTAATATTAACAACCTGATTGGGTATGTTGTTAATGGTCAGTTTTGACCTGAAATTTACACTATTACAATTGGTCATTAAGTGAAGTTTCCTATGAACTACTCTAAAAGGATTATTATCTACTTGTTGCACTTCTTTTAAAAGAAGTTTTTTCTGCTGAAAGGCGACAGTTTTTCATGTCTGTACAGCTTGTAATAAACTACTATAAATACTTGCTTGAAATTGTCATTTCGCACCTGTTATGTTCATTCTCCATCTACCGCTGCTGCTCCTCCTGTCCATTTCAGAGGTATATTGCCCTTGAAACACGGATGTAATGTTTCATTCTTCATCTATTTGTGTTACTGCTTCATACTTCATTTTTGGGCAAAGCATTGTTGCATTTTTAAAATGACTTACAGCTTACTCAGATTCCTTTTCGCTCCTGACATAATTTGAGAAATCGCGTTTTTTGCTTCTGATCAGTCTTAGGCAGAAATCTGCATTATTTTTTACACTTTTGTATTCCTCAATACGTTTTGTGAATAATTTATCTCAATATTCCGCACCATTGTGCAAAGCTTAAGCTGTTGTGCCATAATGTTGTTAACAATTTTAAACACACAACAGGTTATGATGACAGGATTGCAATGAAACTACAGTATTAACATGGTCTGCTTGAGTTCTTCTAAATGCAATATGTTTTCACAGTTTTAAGATTGTTGAGTGTGATGAAGATACTGTGACCGGCGCATGCATCCGGTTACCATTCATGCTTGTCAAATACAGCTTATTTCATTCACCAATTTTTTTAATCGTTCTATATTGGTTATTGGAAGCAAAGTTAGTTCTTGTCTTAGTTGAATATAAAATGGAATAAATCCGCTACAGGTTTGGTTATTGTTTCTTAATTTTGAAGTTGATTCTTGTCTAATGTGTAGTTTTATCTTCTATTGAAGCAGTGTTTTCTTTTGCAGATTTGAAGTAGCTGAATTCGAGGGACATGAAGCTCTCAAGTGAAGAATATGTGTTTTCTATGATGCAAGTGTGAAAATGATTGTCATAGTTTATTTTGAACTTTTGGTAGGATATGGGCGTTGTAGTATTTGAATTCTTATGAGAAACATTTTATAGTTTCCTTATTATTGAAACATTTGTTAGCTAGTTATGAAGAATATTTTGAGAATGTTGTGACTATGGATAATAGCTACTATATGTAGCACTTTGTAAAATGTCACAGGTGTTTTCAGTTATGAATATAATAATTATTCATATTATATGTGTCTCTTTTGTGAAAATTATAATGTACAAAACATTTTGGATGAATAATGATGAATTTAGGTGTAACATAAATTAAATATAAAGTTATATTATGATTTATAAACTTTATAAATGTTAAAATGAACATAAGACTTGCCAAGTGGGTCAAACCGTAAATAAATAAAGTTTGGGGTGCTGAAGAAAAAATAAAACCGAATGGGGGCTGTTTAGGAATTTTAAAACATAAAATGTATTTTTTATAAAGTTTAAACACTTAAGTGTAAAACTAGAGAAATAAATGTGGTAAAACCATAAATTGTAAAAGTAAGGGTCAAAGGAATATTTGGGTGGTCAACCTTGACCACATGTGAGGTTTGACCAAATTAAAATAATAAAATGATTATTTTGGTGATTTAAATGAAGTATCAAGTTAAAAATGAAATTTATAAAACTATTTGGGATGTTTGTGTAATTTTCGAAAATTAGTGGCTGGAATGAAATTAAAATGACCCTAGGGGTTTATTTGAATTATTTGAGAATTTTTGGGCTAGTTTTGGTAATTTAATAAACTAAGGATTTTAATATATAGTTTAAGCATTAAAAATGTAACATTTATAAAACTTATGGGTCATTATGTAAATAACAAAAACTTAAGGGTGGAGGATAATATTAGTAAAGCCTAGGGGCTGTTCGAGAATTTAGGAAATTATTTTGGGAGTTTTTGGAATTAAATAAGTTAATGTGTATAATATAAAGTTTTAGTATTAAATTGTAAGTTTATAAAATAAAGAGGGGTAATATGTAATTAAAAGAAGTTGTGGGTGAAAAGAATAAATCTGGAAGAAAATAATGGGGTGCTGTTCGAAATTATATATGTATATATATGCTTGTATATTATAATGTGTTGGGATCTTAGGTTATAATTAAATAAGGTTAGAAATGTAAAAAGAATAATGTTTGGGGTGATTTTGTAAATACCTAAAATAAAGGGGGAAGGAATTTAAATGCCGAATATAATGTGGCTGGTTTGGAATTTTCAGAGACAATGAATGATATATTATAAAGTTTAAGATGATATAATGTGACCTTATATTCAAGTATAAGAGGGCATATTATAAAGAGATTAATGGGGTATAAATATACCTTATAAATAATCATATATATATATATATATATATATATATTAATGGGTTTAAGTTGGAAATTTGGGGAGTATAATATGTGGTGAGAAACCTTATAATATAGGGAGTGTGACAATGTATAAAATACCTAGTATAACATCAAGGTGAATTGTTAATAAGAGACTTGTGATAAAAGACACAAACAAATAAATGTGTACTCCACATGAAATAAAGAATAAATGCATTATGGAAAACCTTATAAATTCACACGATAAGAATTTATAATATAAGGTGAAAAAATATAATATGATTGATAAATCATAAAGGGTTAATGTGGAGAGAATCATAGGTTTGGAAATATGATTATAAGTGTTATGTTATAAGATATAGTATGAGTTGATAAATAAATATTGAATGTAATGAAACATTGACTTGTAATGTTGACCAAGTCAAACTAGATTGACCAAATCATCACAATTGACCAAGTGGTCAAGTTGACCGATACATAAAATAATATGTAATTAAAAGTTAGAATATAACTTAGTCCAGTAAAGTATAACCATGGACTATACGGTATGGATATAAATATATATGTATCAATACATACGTATATGGGTACATAAATATATAAGGAGAATATAATTTGGTCGAACAAGTATAACAAAGAACTATGTATATATATATATGTATAGAGACCAATATGTATGTGTGTGTATGCAAATATACAAGGGTCAAATAACCTTGATAAGTAGCATGGGTTACTAGGAATTTAATCCTTAAGAAATGAATATTATTGCGTTATGAAATATTATACTCTTACAACTATAGAGTATGGTTAAACTAGATTCCGAGGCTTAATACAAACCCGAGCCAAACAATAACCGGTTAAGGGTATAACTACGGGGCAAAGGTTAGAACCTATCTATGATGGTTAAGTAGACTCGTAATATAGACATTGATATAAAAGTGATGTATTCCAGAGGTATGAACTGTTAGATACAAGCTACGGGATTGCTAGAGGATAGGCGTGAATCATCACGCTAGCATGTTCAACGGTGAACGGTATGTGAATGTGTGGTCTGAAAACTCCGAGGGTTTCCTTGGGTTCCGGACGTAACTGTGTGCTTGCATGTCAGATAAATAATGTTATGCATGTGTTTGTATGTGTTTATGTTTTCCAATCGTCAAAGCATTTATTAACTGTGTGCGTACGTCGTTCGAACTTGTGATATCAATTATCACCTAACTGTTATGAACTATCAGGAGAGAGACTCCAATTATCAACTTGTGAGAGTGAAATACTCCTAACAACACTAAGTGAGGAACTTAGTTTAGAGACCGGTATTAACCGTCTCTAGAGTGATGACTCGACCTTTGAACATCACATAGCAGATTTCTAGGTTGTGTGTAAGACCCGATATGGGATCCAATAAAAATGTGATTCCTCCATTAACGAGATTAAATCTCCAGGAGACTAATTAAAATACGCTAACTTATGAGACTGTGATAATTAATTAATGATACAATGTTTCCTAAACCCTGGTCTGCATACGTTCCAGCAGGTTGCGCATAGTGATCACTAGAATTTAACACCCGTTTAGGGTCTACTCTTGTTTACCTAACGAGCCGGATACGATCGTTAGTCGGAATGTGCTACCATTGGCACCATACCATGGCTTCGGCCATATGGACATCTACCACTGTAGATCAGTTAGCCCACCTACTCACTGTAGATGGCACCGGACTATTGTCCAAAATATAAATGTGTGAGGTTAAACGGGAATTTGTGTTTAACATGACACCCGTATGTGTATGTGAGATTGTTGGAAGCGGGGCTTCATGTGATGGAAATAAACAAGTGAGACTAACTAGACTTCAGCTAAGTCTTAGCTTACCGTTTATTCGAATATAATTGTTCAATCATAAATGTCGTAATAGCATGTCTTGATGTGTGAATGTTTGAATACCTGTTGTGTGTTTTAACTCTGTATTTACAGTTATGTTATAAGCATGTAAACGGTACAGCATGAAACGAACCCCATGTTAATCAAGATAGCTAAAACAACCTAAGTGGCCTAAAGGGTCTAGAATCACATTTAGCATACCAGCAGTTGGCTGAGCCTTTATGGCACCACATTACAGGACTTGATCGAGCTATGAAGCCGGAGTGCGGGATTTCGGGGTAGTTAACGATATCATTTATTTATCGCACCTTCATAATTAATTTATATTCAGTACGATGTAAATATTAGGATTACCTTAGATGCTCACTTACCTTATGTATTAGTTTAAACTTAGGATGATGTAGTATATATCTCGTTCATCACTGCGGTTAATTATTGTCGATGTGTTATTATATTCCTTTCTGCTTCTTTACTCGCATGGGCGAGTAATGGCATGTGACACCCGAGTGAGAATTATTAGTGTTAACTTCCGCTGTGAGACGTCTTTAATTATGCTACGAGAGTGATTATTACGCGTTTAATGTGAGGGGTGTTACACACCTACATACCCAGCCGCTTCCACTTTCCCTCCTGCATCATATAAGACCATCCCAACGCCAAATCACCCATCTGACAAGTAGCTACATCAACAAAAACCCGAGACTTATCCTTTGTGAGATCCTCCACCTTCTGTGCTCCCATGGCCACCGTATGCAGGAATGTTTTAGCTTGATACCACCCCATCCACAAACTGCGAGCCTTCCCTCCTCTAACCTGCAATGAGCAAACCAAAGTTTTCAGAAAAACATAATATTGATTGCAAGGCAGCAAGCGAGAGTGTCGAGCTAACATGCAAAAAACCAATCACGTAGTTCAACATCATTTTGAAGTCTGAAAGGCTTTGCAATATCAGACATGACCCACATATCCTGAACTCCAGGGCATAAGAAGAAAACTTGTAACATTGAGTCCAGCTCTCCACATGAACAAAGAGGATTCACCTGATCCCCACATCTCCTCCTTATATTGGCCCTACACGGAATAACACCATGAAGTAGTTTCCTTGCAAAATATTTAACACGAGGGGAATGTCACATTTCCAAATTGACAGACAACCTGTCCCACTCTATCATGGCCAGAAATTGTGGCTTGATCAATATGAGTCTCTGCTAGCAAGGTATAATAGGCAGATTTAACACTAAACTTCCCCGTCTTTGTCAAACCCCACAACCATGAATCATTAGTATGTAGCAAGGGCATTGAAAGAACCAACCTAGCATCAGATGGGTGTAGCAAGCTCTTAACTATACCACTATTCTAGGAACGAGTTGATTCACTAGTACAAAAAACGTCTATTTCGGCGGTTTTGGTTTGTAGATAAACCGCCGAAATAGGGGCCAGAGATGTATGCGGTCTGTAAAGAAGGGCCTATTTCGGCGGTTCTTTGTTAGGAACTGCCGAAATAGACCATATTTAATAATAAAAAAATAAAAGAGACCTATTTCGGCGGTTCCTTCTACGAAACCGCCGAAATAGGTGTTTCTATTTTTCTTTTTTTTTTAATTAAAACGACATATTTCGGCGGTTCTTTGTTAGGAACCGCCGAAATAGAATAGGTATTTTTATTTATTTTTATTATTTCTGAGGGTCTATTTCGGCGGTTCTTTGTTAGGAACCGCCGAAATAGATCGTTTTAATTAAACCCCCAGACCCCCTCGACACAATTACGAGTTCAATTATCCCTAATTAACCCCTCTCTCTGTTCTCTCGCGGCGAGCTGCGAACCCCCGACGCCACCACCACCAGACCGCCGTCGCCCGCCCTCCTCCTCCACCCGCCTTCGCCTGACGTCGCGCCGTCGGTGGTCGGTGTCGTCGCCGTCGTCTCCCGCCCAGCAACAGAGGCAACAAAGGCGCTAGCTAGGTGAGAGCAACCCTAACTTTGATTTTCGAATTTGTTTATTTAATTGTTAATGTGTTGTTAAAATTGATAGATTGTTGTCACATTGTGATTGTGGATGATGATATTTATTGTGTGTGTGAAATCTTTGCAAGATTTGGTTGTTAAACTATTAAATTTATGTATGCACACAAGGTGTTCGACGAAATGTCCGAGTGAATTTTTGTGCTGTTTTTGGCCCTTCTTTTAAGTATAGTTAGGTTAGCTTATTTGGGCTAGATTTATTATGCTTATATATGGGGTGGAACAATGTTTGATCATTATTTGTTTAAGTATAGTTAGGTTAGCTTATTTGTCCACTTAAAATTACTTGTTAATTCACATTTCATAAGTAAATATACATTGTAAATATACATTGGTGAGTGAGATCTCTGCTAGTTATATAAGTTAAGCAAAATTTGTACTAATCACAAATGTAAGTTTACTTGTTCGAACAAGTAATATAAGTTAAGCAATTAAGAGTTTCTCCTTGTCTTCATAAACAATGTAGTCGAGTTGATGAGTTATCTTCTTTGACACTAAGTTCCCCACTCTCTGTAGATTGTATTAGCGTTATACTAAAAAAAATTCTTATTGTGCTTGTTTGAATGAGCTAACGATAATGTTTATAATTTACATATTTGATTATGATATTATATTATCGTTAATACAAGAGTGTGATGCATAAGTGGTATATTGAAAATTATGGATAACATGTTAAACATGAAAAATACAATTTAGGTTGTTATGTAAGTTATAGTTTGATCTTGTCATTTATGAGTGTTATGAACAAACTTCATTCATTGGTAAAAATACTAATAAACATTCGGTAGTGTATATATATATATATATATGAGTATTGTATAGTCGTTAAGTAATATAAAATTATTATAATTGATCTGAATGTTGTTCAATCTTTATGCGTTGCCTCTGTAGAGATTGGCTACACGCGTCTCGCACGCCCGATTGAGAAGAGGGGCTGAAAACAATTCATTTAGAAACCGGTAAATTTTTTTAATTTAACTCTTCATTCTCTTCATTCTGTTCACTCACTGTAAATTTGCAACCTAACTGCATATAAGGAACAAACACAACTACTGAGTTTCTCTTGTGTCTATACGTATTTGTGTCTCTACAGATAAATACTTAAGAAGCTTCTTTACCATTTGATGGTATATTGAAAGCGGAGCGGAGAACAATTCATTTTCGAACCGGTAATATAATCTAACTTATCATTTTTCTATTTTGTACTTTATATTTGATTTCCACAAATTATTGGAATTTCGTTTGATGAATAAATTTGGTATATATTAGTTTGGTTTATGATTGAAATTTGTGTTGTTGAATAATTGGTGAATGCTTAATAATAGGCATGGTTGTGTCTTTTTTTTACTTTGTATTTGATTTCCACAAATTATTAAAATTTGGTTTGATGGATAAAGTTGGTATTAGTTTGATTTGTGATGGAAATTTGTGTTGATGAATGGTTGGTGAATGCTTAATAATAAGCATGGATAGGTAAAATTATGCAAAAGTCATGCCGTTTTTTTATTTTTTTAAATCTCTTCGTAATGAATATTGTTTGATGTATGTGTATATGTCTAACAATATCTAATTTTTTTTATCAGGTCTCACTACATTCAAGTCCGTGAGTCACCTCTCTTGTTTCCTGCCTTCTTCCATTACTGTTGCACTTTCCTCCTCTGTGCACAAGTAAGTAACTAAACCTTATTTTTGTTTAATAAATGCAATTATGTATTTAATATAAGTGCTAGTACATAATTTAGCTTCATTCCCTATTTGTGATGCATTTCTTTTGTAATTTATTTTTTGTTGCTCCCTTGCAGAGACATATCAGAAGTGGTATTGCTGCATCTCTCACACAGAAGCGTACCTCTCAGGAACCAGTCTCCCCTGTCCATAAATCCTTAAAAAACAAGTACGTATTTTAACTCTCGATTCTTTGTTAATCTCTAAACCGGTTTGAACTTATACAGTGGAGAATTGAAAGCGTTGATTTGATGATCTGAATTTGCAATTGGTTTTCAGTTAGCTAGTAAAGAATTGATTTATTTTAATGTTGGTTGCTGCCATTGTTGGAATGTTTGTGGTTGTGATGACTTTGGTGAGTGCTGAATAATAAGCACGAGATGTGTACAATTATGCAAAGGTCATGCCGAATTTTTTGTAGAAAAAGTATTCGTAATATTGTTTTAAACACCGGTTTCTGTTTTAGAAGTGCAACAATTTCTTAAATTTAAAATGCTAGTTTATTTTGTGTTTGCAACCTTAGAGTTAGGCTAGACTAATTGACAATCATCCCAGTCATGCTCCATTAAGAAATAAACATGTGCAACTTAATACAGGCCATATTCTACAAAGGCTCTAACTCACACCTGTGATCTGTTGCACATGTAGTATGGAGCGTGACTGGATGTATGGTGATAGAGGCGAACATTTTGACAAAATGCTGAAAGAGTTTTGCAAAGCTGCAGTGCAACACAAGGACAGGACAAAGGCGGAGAAAATTCCATGTCCTTGTGTTGATTGTGGTGTGGTTAGACATTATTCAAGCATCAACCTCGTCGTACAACTCATGTGAAGACCCGTGGTTTCATGCCACATTATACAAAATGGATTTTTCATGGAGAACGTGTTGAAGATAATGCTTCATCTTCCTACAGTCACGATCGGTGTAACTCAAGAACCGAGCAGACATTCGATACTACTAACGAGTCAGAACTCCCAAGCGCTTCCGGAGTCAATGTTGACAGTGAGTCGACTTATCATGATGAACAAATTGACGAGATGCTTGATAACGTTGAGGATAACTTTGTCGACCGGCCGGATGAGTATCAAAGGTTGTTGGACGCATCCAAAACGGCGTTGTATCCTACTTGCACTAAGTACACGAAATTGACAGCTATATTGAATTTGTTCAACCTGAAGGGAAGATATGGATTGAGTGACAAAGGTTTCACGGCATTCCTCGAGCTGATTCATGATATGCTACCGGATGAGAACGGTCTCCCTACGACCACGTATGAGGCAAAGAAATGGGTGTGTCCAATGGGAGTAGAGTACAAAAAAATTCACGCGTGTCCAAACAACTGTGTGTTGTACAGGGGTGAATACGAACATCTGGACAATTGCCCGAAATGTTCGTTGTCCCGGTATAAGCATAAAGATGGTGAGTACTCCTCCGTTCAGAAAAAAAGCCCTCCAGCAAAACTTGTTTGGTATTTGCCGATTATACCCAGATTCAAACGGTTGTTTGCGAATCCGAAAGATGCAAAGAACATACGATGGCATGCGGAGGGTAGAAAGAGTGATGAGAAACTAAGACATCCAGCAGATGGGCCTCAGTGGAGAAACATCAATAGACGGTACAAAGAACATTTCGGACATGAAGATAGGAATCTGAGGCTTGGGTTATGTACTGATGGAATGAACCCGTACGGCACATTGAGTAGTCAACATAGTACATGGCCTGTTCTGCTAGTGATCTACAATTTGCCCTCATGGTTGTGTATGAAACGAAAGTACATCATGTTATCTCTCCTGATATCTGGTCCCAAGCAGCCAGGTAATAGCATTGATGTGTACCTTGCCCCTCTGATCGACGATCTGAAGCTATTGTGGAATGAGGGGACCGTGGTATATGATGCTTATGAAGAGAGAATTTCACGCTCAAGGCTTTGTTGTTCTGTACCGTCAATGACTTCCCTGCGTATGAGAACTTGTCCGGTTACACGGTTAAAGGAGCATTTACATGTCCCATTTGCGAGGAAGACACTTGTTCGGACCGTTTAAAACATTGTGGGAAGAATGTTTATATGTGTCATCGACGTCTTCTCCCCGAAGATCACCCTTATCGAGTAACGAAGAGAAAGTTGTTCAATGGTCAAGCCGAAACTCGTGTGGCCCGTCTACCTCTGAGCTCTGAGGAAGTGTACAAAAAGGTTAAGGACATTGCAAATGTATTTGGAAACACATCAAAACCGGCGAAAAACATTTGGAAAAAGTGTTCTATCTTTTGGGAACTACCTTATTGGCGTCATATTTCAGTGAGACACTGCTTAGACATCATGCACATTGTGAAGAACGTTGGTGAGGCAGTGAGTGGGACTTTACTCAATATACCCGGCAAAACAAAAGACGGATTGAAAATCAGAAAGGACATGCAAACCATGGGTATACGAAAGGAGTTACACCCACAAGAGAATGGGAAATGAATCTACCTACCTCCTGCATGCTACACGCTCTCAAAGGCTGAAAAGATTAGTTTCTGCAAATGTCTGCACTCGGTAAAAGTACCGTCTGGGTACTCTTCAAACTGGAAGAACATTGTATCGATGAAGGATTTAAAACTTTTAGGCATGAAATCTCACGATTATCATGTACTGATGTTACATCTTCTTCCGGTCGCAATTCGAGGGATATTGCCATCTGATGTCAGAAATGCTTTAACTCGGTTATGTTTCTTTTTCAACGCTGTTTGCTCCAAGGCAATTGACGTAACGTCTCTAGATGATCTACAATGTGATATTGTTATCACATTATGTCAACTAGAGATGTATTTCCCACCATCTTTCTTTGATATAATGGTACATCTAATTGTGCACATCGTTCGAGAGATACAGTTCTGTGGTCCGGTATACTTACGGTACATGTACCCTTTTGAACGGTACATGGGTATTCTGAAAAGTAGAATGAAGAATAGGTATCGACCAGAGGGGAGCATTGTTGAAGCAACAGTGACTAAGGAAGTCACGGAATTTGTGACCGATTATTTGAGTGAGGCAGAGTCTATTGGTATCCCAAAACCACGACACTATGGCAGGTTTAAGGGTAAAGGTGTTATTGGTAGAAAGATCGTGCAAGTTTCGCGTCTACTTATTAATCAAGCACATTTGTTTGTCTTACAACATCTTGAGGTTGTTGAACCTTATTTGGAAACCCATATGGTTGAGTTAAGGCATCAAAATCCTTTGAAAGGCCACATTTGGCTGACAAAGGAACAAAACCGAGTTTTTATCCAATGGTTCAAAGATCATGTGTTGACATTAGCATCATCAGATCCAGAAGCTGTAAGCGAAGAGATCAGATGTTTGGCAATCGGACCTGAAACTAATATTACATCATTTGAGGGGTATGATATTAGTGGGTATACATACTACACTGCACGTCAAGATGCCAAATCGATAAACCAGAATAGTGGGGTAAAAATTGAAGCTGCTGCCACTGAGTACCACAGCGGTAACCGATCTCAACCAGTTAGTAATTGGTATTATGGTGTCATCGAGGACATCTGGGAACTAGACTATGACATTGATTCCTTCTGTGTTTCGGTTGTTCGGTGCAAGTGGGTGGACAACCGACGCGGGTACCAAAATGATGGAGGGCTTACCTTGGTTGATCTTTCACGGTTATAATGATGATCAATTTGTTCTGGGAAAGGATTGCGAACAAGTGTGGTATGTTGAGGATCCGAAAGACTGCAGATGGTCTGTTGTTCTTCCAGGAAGAAGGCCGGTTGTAATCGAAAATGAAAATGAGGATAACGATGAAAATGAGACTGTAGAGGAAACATCCTTGTTTCCTACTGGATTACCGAATTCGATTGATGATACCGAAAACGATTTACTCTACGCACGATCTGACCATGATGAGGGTGTTTGGGTAGAAAATTTGAAATGATTTATGTTTTTGTACGTGAAAGGTAATGTTGTTAGTAGAATGTAGACTGTAATGTCATCTTAACTGTTATTGTTATGCATCATAGTATTTATGTTATGACTTTATCTGATGAAAATGCTTTGTTATTTTTTTTTTGCAGTGGATGATCACCCTATGGATGACCCCATTGGACGGCTTCTCATGACTGGAGAACCTGAGCCACAACAGAATAGACCAAGTAAGTGAGTCACAGAGAGGAGAGAAAGAAGAAGAGGACCAGTTAGCAGTACAGGAGACTGAGGCTGGCCCTTCACAACAGACCGAAGAGGAGTCAGTTGTCCCACCAGAGGCAGAAGCAAGAAGCAAAAGAAGAGAGGTGCAACACGTGGGCTGAAGGCTAACAAGGGCCCTCCTACAAAACCGGTGGACTTCAATCAGTTCAACCAACCCCATGGTAATTGGAAGAATGACTTCACCGCTTACGGTAGCCATTTGGTGAAGTCATATTGCAACATAAACCACAACTGGAAGCAAGTGCCTCAATCATTGAAGGATACTATGTTTCACAGCGTCTTCAGGTAAATCTCTACATTATTACTATGATCTTTTGTGAAATAATAGAACATTTATGTTTACTTTACTAACTGAATGATCATGTACGTAGTCTCGTTTCTCCGTGGATCCCGCACTTAAAAAGGATGTGCTATCAGCGATGTCGAACAGTTCCGGGACCACAAGAATAAGTTGGCTGACAAGTTCATCTACAAGATGCCTACTCCAGAAGATCCAGATGAGCCAGATCATGGTGGAGACGGTGAGAGACACCATAGGAGGTTTACGAGGGCATAACAGAAGCAATGGGCTGGCTACAATTTGTTGAGAGACGTCACACACCGGAGTTCCAGGTGCACTTTATTGTCATACATACATAAATTAATCTTAATTTCTTATGTTTTTTTGTGTTCAATTTCACTTAACATGATCCCATTAATTTATGCAGGCTCTCCGTGCGCAACAACAAGCAAATGCTAAGAAGAATCTGTACCCTCACCACTTAGGTGGAAAAAGTATTGCTCAAAGGGTACCAGAATGGGAGCAAAAAGGATATCTGCCCACGGATGGCTCATTGGATGCCAGTGGCAGAAGAATGAAAGTGTGGGAGTTAAGCCACATTCCGAAGAACTCTACTCCCGAAAATCCTCAATACGATGAAGCCACGAGAGCAGTTATTGCTCAAATGGTAAGTGATATCATTTCTTTTTAGTCAAACTGTTCATTTCATTTGTATATGAACTTATGTTAAACTAATAACTGTATTTGTGTGTTTGTATTAGGGTGAATTAAGCTCTCAGCTCACCCAGGGCACCTGGACCTCACATAGGAATGATGATCCTCTTACACGCGCTCTTAGTAAGAAGGATCATCCAGGTCGTGCCATTGGGTTTGGTGGGCACGTTGGTATCCGCCAGGCATTTGGCGTACCCGGGTCCAGAAGTGCACATGGAAAGTCGATTAGCTACGAGGAGCACCTGAGAGCGTTGGCTGAGATGGAGCAGAGGATTACTCAGAACGTCGACGAGAGGATCGCTCACGCTATGTCAAGGCTTCAGCCACAGCAGCATGACAGCCAAGAGGTTTCTCGACCACTAGTTGAGCAGTCACCCATTCAGCGCAGAGTGCACGTGTAGTGTAGTGAGAAGTAGTGTCCACTCGGCTGATCCATTTCCCTATGCATCTCTAAAGGTTAGACTAACATTTCAATTGAGTACATGACGATTAAGATTTTTCACTTGATCACTAATATCATCATAGAAGAATTCTCAATTTTTATCTAAACAAGTTCCACATAACACTCAGGAACCCACTGAGTGCCATTGTTTTTACAAATTGGAGTAGAAGAGGTCATGGTTGCATGGGGAAAACTTTTCCCCTCTCTTCCAAGTGATATTGTGCACGGTGAACCACTCCGACATTACCATGCACGAGTGCTTCTGGACGAATTTGTTGCAGAGCATGCTGACGTCGGTTTACCGGTGCCGGTCAAACAAAGACCTACCTTGCGTTCCGCACAAACTGCGACAGTGCAGTGGCCTGTACGATTGGTCAGACTCCCTGGGCAGGTATTTACTCTTAACCCTTGCTATAAAACTATTGGTGTACACCTTGCATCCATATACTTAATTATACTAATATCATAGGATATGAGCCGACCGAAGACTGATAAGGGCAAAGGAAAAAGAATTGCTGCGCCTGTGCAATCAAAGGCATCACAAATTTCATGCTTAGACCTGCTTTGGTGGAGAAAAGAATATTGGCCGGCCTGCCGACTAATATGCAGATTCTGCATTCATCCTTGTTGCTGCTACCACCTGATTGTGATTCCCTCACTGTGGAAGATCCCGAGCGGATATTTCACTTTAGAGTTCAAGGAGAAGATATACATCGATTTGGGATGTATATGTCCGACTTCGAGGAGTGTTTCATGAGGGATTGGTTGAATGTGTCGATTATCAAGTCAGCCGCCATGTGAGTGACTTCTACCTTTTGTATTTTGAATTCATTGATTGATGATGAATTAGATGTTTGAATAAAAAGTTAATGATCGACTAATGATATTGCCTCATAGTGGGTGCATGATAAGGCGATCAATGTCTATGAAGATCACAGATTCGGATTCCTGTGTCCTGCTATGTGCAGTGAAGTCCAGATGACAAGTGATATGGAAGGCCTTATGCAGTATATGACGAATGCCCTCTTTGAATGTTCTAACAAGTCATTTATTATGCTGTCATATCATTCAAAGTATGATATTTGACTATTTCTCTTAGTATTATCTAAAACATATAGTTTGTGTTGTGCTTAATGATTAAACACATTGTGTAATTGTGGACAGTCGACATTGGTCATTGATTGTGCTGGTGATGTTGAAGCACCCACGAATCTTGCAATTTGACTCACTTGGTAAGGCTGCCAAGAGACCGAAGATCTCCACCGCAATACTGGGGTAATTAGTTTGTTATCGTAAACAACAATTTTTATTACTTAACATTAACTGTTTCATAACTTGCTACTGATGCTTAAAACTATATGTATTGCTGATGTATATAGTTCCATGAGAGCTGCATTCTCTCCAGAATAAAAAACGAAGCGTGACATCCCTTGGAACCTAGTCAAGGTACTCTATTAATTGATAAATTTGTGTTATAATGTTTAAACTTGTTTATAACTGTCAATATGTGCGTTTGTATAGTGTCCGGTGCAGCCTGGGGGTTCAGAATGTGGATACTATGTCATGAGATTCATGAGTGACATAGTAGGAGCGGCAAACCTTTTACCAGAGCACTCGTTAGACATGGTAACATTCTTTGAAAGTTTCAATTATGATCTTTACATGTTGTAGACTTGTACGTTTTAGATTAATGTTCATTTTTTTCAAGGCTTACGTACAAGTGTTCAAAGATGGTCAGTATGATGATGCTCAAATTGTTGAGATGCTTGAGGAATGGTCGGAGTTCGTCTGCACAAGTTTAATGAATTGATGATCATGAAGATGTTTTGTGAACTTTTGGAGTGTAATTGTAACTCTGTACACTTGTGGATGGTGTAATGGTAGATTTGAATTGTAATGTTGTTTTTTATTTGTAATGAAAGTGTGTAAATAAGTGTAATTGCATTGGTTTTGTTAACTCTCAAATTGTGGTGCGTCGTTGGTATTACTTGGGAGCTTTTATAAACTTTTAAAATGTGTGCTGGAGCTCCCCTGTATGGATGAAGCTTTATTACAGGTCTCATTGAAACAAATGCGTGTGAATATATATATATAAGCTAGGATGGAAAAAAACAAAAAAAAAATACCCCTATCTCGGCGGTTCTTAGAGCACAACCGCGAGATAGACCCATGGGATTGACCGATGCGAGTTTGACCATGAGTCTATCTCGGCGGTTGTATATAAGAACCGCCGAGATAGACTCATGGTCAAATCAGCATCGGTCAATTCCCCATGGGTCTATCTCGGCGTTGCTCTAAGAACCGCCGAGATAGGTACCTATTTCGGCGGTTTAAACCGCCGAAATAGGTGCTCACACCTATTTCGGCGGTGCTCATTTCGGCGGTTACAACCGCCGAAATAGGCCCATTGGAACCGCCGAAATAGGCCTTTTTCTACTAGTGATTGATCAATTAACAATGCAACCCGCCCTTCCTGTCGTAGAACATTTGGTAAATGCCACCAGAAAGGATGCCCTCCCTATTTTCCCTGGATTCATCTATCACTTAGTTTGATGGACATACCATTTCCCACTGCTTTATAAGCTCCTCTAGCAATCAGATGCTTAACACTCCATAAAGCCTTCCAGATTAAACTCGGTCTACACCCCAGCCTAGCATGAAGGTAATCAGAATCAGGGAAATAACGTACACGAATTAATTGTGCCATTAGAGAATGAGGCTTTGTCAGTAAACGCCATGCCTGTTTACGTAATAGGGCTTCATTGAACTTCTGTATTCCCTAAAATCAAGTCCTTCTTTATTTGGACTTTGGCACAAATACTGCCATTTAACCCAATGAAGACCTTTTATCACGCTACTATCTGTCCACCAAAACCTTGCCAACATCCTATTAATGTCATTGATTAACAAAACTGGTAACTTCACTATATTCATGACATTAGCAGGGATTGCTTGCAAGAATGCTTTAATAAAACCCCTCGACATGCTTGCGAAACTTTTCTTGACCACCCCTGAATTTTCTTAGCTACCCGGTCCCTAATATACTCAAACATTCTAACTCTACGACCCTTCAGTTTACTAGGGAAACCTAGATACAAGCCAAAGTCTGGTACCTCCCTTATACCTATAACTACACTTATTGCTGCCTGAATGAGTCAGGAACACCTACTGAAAAAACTACCCCAGACTTCTACAAATTAACACTTTGTCCCAAGGCCTCAGAGAAATCAGAAATATTAATTAGAGCCTGGGCATTCTCCTGAGTAGCTTTTCCATAAATAACACAATCATCCGCAAAAAAGATATTAGTGACATCAGAGGTTAGATCTTTAACCCTCAAGCCACTATATAGTCCAACATCTATAGCCAACCTCAAACTTGAAGATAAAACCTCCATGCAACAAATAAAAAGGTAAGGAGATAAAGGATCTCCGTGTCTAAGACCACAGCTTGGAACAAAAGTTTCACCAGGAAAGCCATTAATCAAAACCGCCATAGTCACACTTGTAATACATTTCCTAACTATAGAAACTCATTGCTGATGGAATCCCATGCGGTTAGGACCTCTAGAACAAAGCCCCATTCAACCCTATCAAATGCTTTTGACATATCTAGTTTATAATCAAAACTCCTCCTACGCGCTGCAGTTGAATGTTTCATTATATGCATTAGTTCATGACCTATCAAAACCTGATCAATTATCTGTCTAGCGCCCACAAAAGCAGCTTGGTTATCTGAGATAACAAGAGGCATTACTAACTTAACCCTAGTAACAAGAACTGTTGAAATTACTTTGTACACAATGTTACACAATGATATAGGTCTAAAATCTATAATTCTATGAGCTCCTTTTTGTAATACCCCATCCCACATCGGGATATGAGTAGTAATGTGAATAGTTTATAAGGATACATATAGGTTGACTACAACAACAAGGTATTCCACTTTTAAGCCCAAGTGAGGATTGGGGGCCTAAAGTGGTTAGTTTTCAAGCCTGAATGGTTTGAGAGCTAGGTTGTTGGACAGTTACCCATATAGGATATTACAAATGGTATCAAAGCTGACTTGGGACCATGTCGGGATGATCTACCCGACCCCTACTGAGGAGGTCCATGGGACTTAGATGTTAGGCTTGCGACAAGGACATCGCGTTCTTTGAGTGGGGGAGTATGTAATACCCTATCCCACATCAGGATATGAGTATAATGTGAACGGTTTATAAGAATACATATGGGTTGACTGCAACAACAAGGCCTTCCACTTTAAGCCCAAGTGAGGACTGAGGGCCTAAAGTGGTTAGTTTTCAAGCCTGAATTGTTTGAGAGCTAGGTTGTTGGACAGTTACCCATATGGGGTGTTACACTTTCTTCTTTGGGATAAGGACTATATGCGTGTGATTAATCCCAGAACGCAAAGCATCAGAGTTCAAAAAGGAGAGAATCACATCACAGAAATCATGTTGGATTACATCCCAATAGGTTTTGAGAAACATACCATTTACCCAATCCGGACCTGGTTCCTTGTTGGGGTGCATCCCTTTCAGAGCATGTAAACCCTCCTCCCTGATATATGGGGCAGCCATGGCCAGAGCAAGATCATTAGAAACACGATTTTCAACGCAAGCAAGCAGATGATAATTAGGACTAGGAGTATAGGAAGTGAATAAAGAGTGAAAGTAATGGCAGGCAACAGACTTAATACCATTCCAGTGATGATACCCAACCCATCAACACCTGAAAGAAATCGAATTGTGTTTCTCCTAGTTCTAGAACGAAAGTGACTAAAGAAATATTTGCTGTTGCGGTCACCAGTTGAAAGCCAGGTTTATCTAGAGTGTTGGTACAAACACATTTCCTGCTTATACAACAGTAAATCATATTGTTTAGAAAGATCAGACCATACCCTTAAATTATGCTCAAAAGGGTAGCTTGAGGCCACCTTATGCATGTTAGCTGCAACCTGGGTGAAACCAGCAAGCGCTCCTGATGTGTCCCCGACATGTCATGGACGTATCGTGGACTCTACTAAAACTTGATAGTTTGGGAAGGGACGAGAGATAAACTTAAACTGGAAAACACATTTCGATTGAGAATTTACACACATGAAATTCACTCAACCTCGCTTGCCCCACACACGGACTCCCGGGACAGTTTCGACTTACCCCTAAAGTCAACCCTCTTCTGACTATCGGCCTACGGTTCACCGACCGTTCCCCGACCTGTCATCCTATCAAATACCCAATGTATTGATACTCTTACCCAGTCCTCTCTAGCTCACCAACTCTCTAGCACTTACATACACTCCTAAGTCTGATCCACACTTGCCCAAATGATCTCTATCTTTTCTCTCGTATAGGCTTACTTACATATGGAATAAATGCAAGTATATATACACGGTTGTTACTTGTTAGGATGTAACTACCGTCCTATTAATCCCTAGACTTCTAGGAGTCGACTACTACTTCGATTATTCACATAACAACCACAATAGGCTTGCAGAGAGCCTTCAACTTGATCTGGAGGCTTGAACTACGTGTCGCCTCATGGTTGGTCAAGTTGGCGGCAACCCTCTTGATAGGTCGATCACCACTTGTGCCCCACTTGCCTGATTATGTTTGGCTCATTAAATGCTCATAAATTCCCTCTTCTGAATTCATTACGGCTATGTAATGATGTTCTTTTATAGCTTTGTTCTCTTGTGCATTAATGAACTTCTTCTTTTGTCGTGAGCTTGTCTTGAACAAGTTGCTCATGTGGATGTATGTGTCTTAACTGAATGTGTCATTCCTTTGCAGTCTTCTGTCTTTGATTTTCATCTTTAAGCATAAGAGATATCTTCGTGCAGTGTCTGACTGGTTGTGTGCTAGAAGTTCTACGGAGCTCTCGCCGACAGGTGCCCGACTGGTAGGGCACATGTCATGGATTGAGCGCACTTGCAACCTTGCGTGCTTAGCCACTCATGACTTAAGTGTGCTTGCAACCTTGCGTGCTAAGCCATTTATTCACCTGTCTATCTGAATCATGAATCTTGACAAACGCATTAGATAGACAATACAAGGTTTGCTATCATCAAAACTAAAGGATCTTGTCTTAACAATTTCCCTCTTTTTGATGATGGCAACCTATACACTTATATGTACTTGACAATTCAAAAACTGAGAGATTCCCCCTAAGAAGGATTCCCCCTGAGTTTATTAAGGGTTTTAAGAATGGAAAACTGTATGAATGATAGCAATAAGTGACAACTTTTATACACAATAAGTGACACCTTTTATGTTATACTATAACCAAAGTAGATAAAGTTTTCATTCAGATGATACATAATACAAGGACGATAGACATAGTCTCACAAGTACATATACTTTTTCTTCCCCCTTTGCTATACAGCAAAATAGGGAGCAACTACACAACGTAAGATGTTGTAAAGGCCATAACATTCCATAGAGTATAAACTACAAAACATGATCAAGATAATCTAGATGGAGTGACGTACACTACAACATTATGGGTCTGTTAGGGCAATTTGGATATCATCAAAGGGGGCAACTTATATATTGCCCTTGAAAGATGTAATCAAATAAGGCACAATTTATTGCTTTTCTTGTTAATATCAAAGAGAGCGAACGGGGTCCTCGTTGCTGTTGAACACATCAAAGAGGGCAACCCATAAGGTTGGTCTTATTGATGAAATCAAACAGGGCGACTTCATTCCTTGCTCTTAAAGCCAAGCTGTCAATTAGAGCAATTATATTCTGTTGCTATTATAGACCAATCTAAACATAGCAACATTTTTGTCGCCTCCCTTGTTACATAGCTATACTCTTCTTTAATGCATCCTGTTCAATTTGTTTTTCTTTTTTTTGAAAACACGCATCCCGTTCACTTTCAGTTTCGAGCACGATGCGGCACGACTAGGTCTTTTTAGATCCGCAAGAGAATGGAGAACAAGATCGTCCTACCTGCTGAAATTTCACGCAGAAAGCATCGGGCTGAAAGCGTCGGCCTCGTCGTTGAACCGTCGATATCAAGTTCCGCCGTTGAACCCTGCTGAATCTGATTTTGCCATATCCAAAAGTAACCCTGCAGAATCTGATTTTTCCATATCCAAAAGTAACCCTGCTGAAATCAAGCTTCATCGAAATCAAGCTTCGGCCTCGTCATTGAACCGTCGAAATCAAGTTTTGTTAATGAACCCTACTGAATCTGATTCTGCCATATTCAAAAGTACCCTGCTGAAATCAAGCTTCGGCCTCGTCGCTGAACCGTCGAAATCAAGTTTTGTCGTTGAACCCTACTGAATCTGATTCTGTCTGAAATCAAGTTTTGTCGAAATCAAGCTTCGGCCTCATCGATTGTGAGCTTCCCATATGTATATTTATGTTCTCCTTTCAAATATCATCTGTATAACTGAGTTTCCATATCCAAAAGTAGCCCCAAGGTGTTAAGAGTCGTCATTAGGCTGGTGAAACTAAAGAACCGTTTATTTTCATGTTCCAGGACCAAGCTGACGGTGGAATTGGATAATAATTGGTAAACTTTTTTCAATTGTATTTTTTATTGTGTTCTTTAGTACTGCTATGCTATTTTTCTTGGGGAAACGCTTTGTATAAAGGCCATACATAGTTGCAACAATTATTACCTTATGCTCTGCTCCTTTGTCAAGACTTATTATGTACATGTGAGAATGTGGTGGAAGTGTGAGGCATTGTTAGATTTAAAGCTACTGCTACAATCTGTAATGAGAGGGGATTAGTGCGGCAGACAGACATCTTTTGTGGTTTTGTCAACATGATGCGTGACTATATATTTTGGTAATGATGAGTTTGACAAGAAGTGATAATCTCTCTCGTTACTTCTGTTATAGTTGATGCATGAGTTGTCTAAACAGTTTTGTATGGGACAACGCAGTGTCAGGGTTGCCAAAGAACTTCATGTTGCTTCTGGTGAATTTGAAGAAGTTATCCTCGGGTTGTTGCAGAACTTGTGGTACCATTATCCCGTTGTCAAGTAACCATTATCCCGTTGTCTCTTTATCTCAAGAGCCATACTGCTATGTTGCAGCATCTTCAGTTCCCTAATGCAGCATCATCAAGATTCTTGCCATGCAGTACCAGTGTCACCATTCTTTCTTCTTAGATGTCTAGCTTGTTTGAGATTCTTTTTATGGGCTGATATATAGATTAGTTATGTCAAATGGATAGAGATGCACTTGAGAAAAGTATAATGCCAAATATAAAGATAAGATGTTTACAAAATTACTTAGCGAAGTTTATTTGAGCTTAAAATTCTAAAACTCGGATTCAAAGATGAATTAGAGCTGAATATAACCGTTGTTTTTAGCTGAATTTGGTTTTATATCATCTGCTGATATATTGATTGATTAAGACGGATGAATCTTGCATTGGATATTAATAGTGATCTTTTGACATATATATGTCTTATAATATTTTTTCTCACATCCTATTTTGCAGGTCCATCCATATGTGGAGTCTTGCCAAACTGATTTTTCAGCTAGCGATACTAGCTCCTTCACAGACTTCTAGCTGTGACTATTT
This sequence comes from Limonium bicolor, assembly GCA_023374045.1. Taxonomy (NCBI): domain Eukaryota; kingdom Viridiplantae; phylum Streptophyta; class Magnoliopsida; order Caryophyllales; family Plumbaginaceae; genus Limonium; species Limonium bicolor. The sequence goes on along the minus strand of CM041782.1, from coordinate 111,676,374 downwards.
GTAGGTCTGATAACTAGTTTTTGACCATGCTATGCCCACAGACCTCTATAAGTTTGACTACCGCTAAAAATTTAAATGGTGTATGCATGGGTACAAACAAGTTTAGGCTCACTTGCTTTATCTCATTTTTGCAATGAACATCCTCTTAAAGTTGCAAGTTTGAAAATAATTTTTGTCCTTCAAGGAATTTTTATTGGGATTTCCTGGAATTTTTGTTTCTTACTTTGTTCATACATTTTAAAAATAATGGTTTAATGTAGATATGAGTGGATTGGACACAACTCAGCTAAGTTAGGACATCTTCATGCCGCGCTCCTACACGGCCTGTAAGTCCATGTAACCCTTTTATGTTTTACACCAGTATTGACGATGATTTTTTTACTAAAATTTTCACTTGTGACGCATATGCTATACTTTTGAGGCATTTTTTATCTTAAAATTCTCGAGAAATGCCCTGGTACTGATTCTGTGGCCTTCATCACTTGAATGATTGTCCATACTCACTGTATCTATCATTAAGCAGAGCAATGTAGTGAGTGTTTCCTCAATTTTTGACCTAGGTGTCATTGGGTTAGCTGTATGTGCAGTTTCTACTTAGAATCACTATAAATTAGTTTCCTTAGCAGGTTGAAAAAAACGAAGGTTATGAGTGCTGCCCTCGTTAAGGCTGCTAAGCTGGTTTGTCTGAATTTTCTTCCTGTCAAGAGCTTAGCTGGATCTTCTCAGTTTAAATGATTTAAAATGATGGTTAGTCAGTCAGTCACTTGTCTGCCCTTGAAAATCAGCTTAGCTGGAAGTGTCAAATTGTTCCTAACTTCAGCAGTATCTCTTTGCTATCGCTTTTTATTGAATAATACTTGTGTTGTTACTTGTTGCAAAATAGTAGATTCACATTGATTTGAGTACATCATGAATGAAAAACCATAAATTTTACCTGCGCGTGATGAGAATATACAAATATCTGTAGTCTAGTATGCTTCTTTTGTTTGAGTTATTGATGTTGTGCACACATAAACAGACTGATCAACTCCAAGCTGGTGATACTAGGTTCTCTACAACCTTCTTGATTGGCCTAACAAACGGAACTCCAAGCTGGTGGTAATAGGTAAATTTCTAGTCTTTGTTTTCATATAGCACTCCCAGTTATTGACATGCATTGTGTTGCAAGACTGAGATATTGATTATTGTTCTGTGAATTTGATGCAATTACTGATTTTAAGTTTCTTTTACAGAAAATTTGCAAATGATGGCACAGTTATTATTGGCGATTGACTATCTTTACACAAACTGTATCATTCATAGTAACCTTAAGGTTAGAGATCCAAACTATCTCTGTAGTAATAATGGTTTACCCAACCCTACTGTCTTTGTAATCATTCTTACAGTTTGATCCTCTTTTACTTGCCCAGTGCTCTAACATATTTCTCAAAGGAAAATGACATGCAACTTGGTAAGAAGACTAACAGACCTTTGTACATCAGAAGAGCTTTTAGTTCTTTTTGTTTCTGAAAATTTGTCCGTGAATTAATGGAGTAATGTAGGTGATGTTGGACTTGGGAAACTACTCAGCTCGGATACCATACTTCTTTGGTATGTATTTTCTGGCCTTGCACCTTGCGGTTTGCCTGTAATATGTCCAGTTTTGATGCTTCTCTTGACACCTGATCACATTTTTTTGGCAGATTGCTTATAGAGACTTTTTATAGTCCCCTTTGCAGGTTAGCAGTGTGATTGTCAATTGCTGTAGTTAATTGCGATAACAATTTTACCATGTCCTGCCTGTCATATCCTCTTTTCCTAAAATATTGGAATATTTTGTGAATGCAGCCTCTCATGGACAACCTTGAGGCTTAAACTTATGAAACATTTGAAAAGGATGTGACAAAATATACTCAAGTCTTGAGTGCTACCCTCTTTCTCACTTTAGCCAATATGCATTTTCTAGCTTTTGTTCATTCTGGCATGTTTTTAGTATAGAAAGCTATTTGCAAAGCTTTGCTGGACAAAGTTCCGCATGAGAAAGCATCGCTTGTTACAACAGTATGTACATTGACAACATTGTGGATCATAATGTTTTCTAGCATGTGTTAAATTCTTGATAAAAAGCCATTTTGAGCCTCTCCTGGGCAGGTTTTGATGGTTGTTGGTGCTGGACGTGGACCTCTTGTTAGAGCATCTTTGCAGGTCAACTGATAGACCTTCATCCTAGCAGTTGGAGCAGGGTACTTAGTCTCGTGATGGTGATCATGTGCCCTTTTTTATTTGATTTCCTTTTTGTTTTGTAATATCTGCATCATGTTGAATGGTGATCACATTATGAGCTTGAAACTGAAAGTGTCAAACATTATTGCTTATTGAGATCAATGCTTTGAAGTTATTTCTCCAGATAACATATATAATAATACGAATGGTATATAGCTGTTTAGGTGCTTCGAAGATTTAGTTGATTTTATTTTTTTTCTTTAAAACACATCTATGAGGGCAACAAAAGTCGCCCTGATAGATAATCAAAGGGGGCGACCAAAGAGTTTTGTACTATTGACCGGAATCAAACAGGGCGACTAAAACAACTCGCCCCAAATGTATTCAATCAAACGGGGCAACTAACACAACTCGTCCCTAATGAATTCAATCAAAGGGGGCGACTAATAAATTCGTCCATAGAATGCATTGAAAGTCAACTAAAGAATGACCAAAGAGGGCGACTGTTAACCTTGTCTCTGTTGACATCAATTAAAGAGGGCAAGTTTTCGTAATTGCCTCTGTTGACACGAAACAACGGAGGCGACCGCTTTAAGTCGCCCCTCTTGATCATCGGCAAAGAAAGCAACAATTGCTTCCTTTGGTTCATCTCAAAGAGGGCGACTTTAGTTGCCCTCGTAGATCTTATCAACCAGGGCAAGTCAAATAGGTCGTCACCACAGTCTAACATGGTATATCTTCAAAGGCAACCTTGGAGGCAATTATTAACTCACCCTTATAGTCTAACATGGCAAGTTATTGGTCTATAAGGGCAATAAAAGTTGCCCTCATAGATCTAATATGTTGTAGTGGTAGTTGGGTATCCCATTCATATCTTCTGAGCCAAAGGTTCATCCTCCGAAAAAGCGGCTTTGATCCAAGAGGGTTTGGCTGTGGTAGGTTTGATCAAAGGTGATTCAGCTGTGGTAGAAAGGTTGGACTCTTCAGAATCTATGGTGAACTCCATGCAGTGTGGAGAACGTGTATGTGATAGAGTGACACTTGAGGTGATAGACCAAGCTGTAAGTGAATCAGAGTCTAGTTGAATATAGCTTTGGGTGACGTATTTCTTTGGATGTTTTGTGGCCATGAACTTGTGAATGGTGGAGTGAATGGTTTGTGTAGACACCAAAAATTCTCACCCATAAAGTAAATTCCAGAATAAGAATCACAATAAGAGGGGTCGTCGCCTTTCTTTTTCAAAAAACGTATTAGCGTGCGTGCGAAACGAAACCATCATTTTATGGCAAATTTCTCAAACCAATTTCCAAAGCATTTGTGAAATAACACAATTCTTCAAAAGTGAATTTTCAAACGACAACCCAATTTCAAACCCGTCTCTCTATTTATTACTTATTTACTATCGTATTTTCTTGTAGTCTATTTTGGTTTACTTATTCCTCCAGTAATTTTCTATTATTGTAGTTTATCATTGCTTGTTTATTTGATCCCGTTATCGTTATATTCACTTGTCTCTTATTTATTAGTGTTTGCTATTACTTTTATCACCATCATTTTCATTGTTACTATCTCATTTTATGCGTGTTTCACTATTATTTTTATCCATGATTGGTATATTCCGTTTTTATTACTATTTCCTCTAATTTTCTCTCATTCATTTTATTTTATTAGTCGTTTTTCTATTATATTCACCGCTAATTGTACATATCTATTTCAGTTTCTATTTTTATGGCTTTCACTTGTGTTTTTATTCATTGTATTAGTACTATTTCATCTTTTAATGTAGTTATTATCATTTGATTTCATTTGTTTAATACTTTATTATATTTTCATTTTATTTATTTACATTCCTTTATTTCATGACTCTTAGGAGGAAAACAATTCATTTTATTAAATAAAACCATTTCATCTTACTGTATATTTACAACGCTAGTTTTTTTAACAACTACTCAGTTTAAACTAAGACTTCTGTATTCATTTGTTACAATCTCTTATTGAGTTAAGTTAGTAGTCCGGTTGGTTATTGTATGCATGAGGGAACTGGACTAGCTGGGTTCGAATCCTGAGAGGGGAACAATAACAGTTTTTTTTTTTTTAATTTTCATTGTCTAACTCATGTTTGACCCAAAACCCTAATGCTCTTCTGTAAAACAACATCCACAGTAACCAGAACAAAGGAACAAAAAAAAACAGCCGACGACCATCTTCTTCCTTTTGCTAAATCCAGCCGATACGCCCCATCTTCCAGTTTTTTTCTCAGCTCTCCATCATCTTCAACTGAAGCCACGCCACCATCTTCCTCAAATGATCACCGTCTATCTCCATCGACCACCACCTCCTTCCTCTCTCGCTCATTCCCCTTCTCTTGTTTTTTCCACTTCTGAAACCGGAGGTAACCCCAATCTCCTTCCTCCGTCGCCTTCAGCACCAAGAGAAACCGAAAACAAAATTTCATCCGCCACCACCGATGTATCGATCATCACTCTACCCTCTGTTCATCTCTTTCTCGGTAATTTTGTTCATCTAAACTGGCGAGACAAGAATATACATACTCTGTCCCGAATCATCCTCTTCACTCCCGTCCAATTGCAACCAAACTCAAATTGAAGAAGCACACCCGACTCACCTCATCGCCAGAAAATTTCGCTCCATTGCAAATTGCTCTATTTTCATCCTTTTGACAGAGTAAAGGGTTTTCGTCTGGAAGCGCCTTCGAATCTTCGTTTCGTTTTTTATTTCACTTCCCCTCTAACATCGTCTATCTTCTGTTCGATTTTCCTTTACATTCCAAAATTCTACCAAATGAGCCCGAGGTGGTTAAGGTTCAGAGCATGGCGGTTTTTTTTGACAAGTCCATGATTAGTTCTGGTGCCGATAAGCTCTACACTGCTCATTCTTCTCCCTCTCGTTTCGATTTCGTTACAATTTGTCATAAAATTGAGAATAGAGCGAATCACACTTTGAGAAACTCTCTGCAAGAGTCACTTCGGAGTGCAAGTCCATGTTTCTTTTTCGTTGTGCTTGGTTTGAAGCCAATCTCGCCCGACTCTGCTAATGCCGAATCATAGATTTTCTTTTGAATCTTTTCAGTTCAGTTTATGTGGTTGTATTTACAAACTGACCTCATTCGTTTCTGCGTGGCTTTGTGTTTCCTTTCGCTTTTTGTTGCAGGAAATACATGCTCCTCCTTTTTCCGCTTCAATGACGGTAATCTTGCAACCCAGCAGGCACAGAGACCCAACAACATTTTATTCCCTCTGGAGAGGAGTGCACACGACTACTAGATTTCCAGTCTTGTGTGGCAGACTCAAAGCTTCCTGTCAATATTTTAGTTACCGTTGATCTATCCTTGGTTTGCTATGCTTTTATTGATTTACCCTGAGTATAATCTTCTCTGCACAACATGACTTTGCTATGATTTATCTGATGTTCTTTTTAATTTTGGTCTGTATTGGACTATATCTGCTGGGGATGGTAACCCAACCTTCTACACGTCTTTGTTTTGTCCCAGTATGTGTCTGATTCGATTTGTCCCTTGACTCTGGTTTCGTGATTTGGCTAAGGTGCATTATTGGAATTTGAGCTCGCTTGGGTATTTTACAACCTACACCCGACCTGGGCTCAGGGAGTTATCTGCTTACGGATTTTTGTTGTTCCAGTTTGCTAGATTTAATTCAGCTTTGATCATCTGCCGTTGTATGTTGGCTGAGGTGTATACTAATCTTGGGTAAAGTTGAAGCTACCGCGTATGAGCTGCTCAGAGTCGATTCTGGGTTTTGCAAGGTTGACCGAATCTTTGGATTTTGGGGTCGGTTTTGAATCCCACCGCCAGATACTTGTTTAGCTTTACATATATTTCAGTCTTGTTTGTTTCACATCGTCCCTCTGATTACATCCAGTTTAACCCATAACCTTTTGTTTGTTTAGTTTCAAAGCTTCTTTTATGTCGTATTACAGGGACTCTTCCGTTTTCTGCATTTCGGTAATAATGAAACTCTGAGATCTTTTTTTTTTGTTGGCTTCAGCTCCTGGACACTTCGTATTGTAAATATGTCGTGTATGTATGTGGTTTGCTATGTCCCTTTGCGTGTTTACCTTTTTGGAGCCAACAATCTCCCCTGAGTATATGAATCTGTTTGTCTATTGTAGTTGGTTTGAAATCGAAACTAATTGAGTTTGCAGGTTTTGATTAGAATAAGTCACAGTTCTGGACTGTTGCTCAGGATTAGCTTTCATTTTGCACTTAAGCTTCACTTTGTCCATATGATTATCTTTTGGCCTGATATCTGCTCTCTTCGAATTCTTTGCAGGAAACATCTATCACTCTCCCTTCGGTATTTATCATAAATCGAGATCTGATAATGATTTTCCTTTGCTTTAATGACATGGCTCAATGATTCGCTGTTGATGTTATACTTGTGGAGCGTATGCTTTTATTTCCATGTTGCTGTTCTCGATTTCCTGTAACTATATTAAATAAATTTGTTTGAAGCTCGCACAAGTGTCCGTGTTTTCCTTGCTCTTCGCTTCATGTATTATATATGGCATTAAGTTTATGAAGAATTCCTGCTTAGAGGAAGAGCCTTCACCTAGCTGTAAATAGCAGTAAAGTAGGATGATTCGGTTAAATTTTGATTTGCACTCTTTATCAGTTCGGTTTGTTAATCTTTATTTGGATTGCTCTCTGAATTTGTATCCTACTATACACGTACATACCTATATCTAATTTATGTTATTCTTTGCCTCTTATTTCTTATTTAAGCCTTAATTATTGTCCACTAGGACCCTTTCATTGACAGAAAGGCTTTGGATGAATTGTTGCCCCGCTAACGGGTCTGACAATCTCCTATAGCTTCAAAAAACATCTAAACCACCCTTACTTATATATAAGAACAAAAACTTCAAAAAACAAGCCCTTAAGGCTATCTTAGGAGGGCTTAGGATGCGAAATCATCCCATGCTTAGCGGGTCTCTCATTCGTTTTATGTGGGCGGAATCCTCCTTTGACTTCAATACACCCATTAATCAAGAGTTAATAAACTAATAATCAATTCCCCTCACTTGTTAATATCTCACAAATCAACCCAAAAACAATTTTCAGCCCAATCACAAATAAAGCCCACATAAAAAAGGGCTGCTTTAGCCAACTCCAAACAAGGCCCAATTTTGGCCCAACTTCAAACAAGGCTCATTTTTCGGCCCAACTCTAAATAAGGTCCCAATTTCAACCCAATTTCCAACGAAGCCAGAACGGGCCTAATTCAATTCCAAGGCCCAATTCAAATCCCACTTCAGCCCAAATCAAAAGGCCACTCTCAGGCCCAATTCAAAACCCACTTCCTCCCACACTTCACAAATCCCAATTCAGCCCAAACCCAATTCGGCCCCAAACCTAATTCGGGCCAAGCCCATTTCGAGGCTAAAGCCCATTTCGAGGCCCAAGCCCATTTTGAGGCCTAAGCCCATGTTGAGGCCCAAGCCCATTTCGAGGCCTAAGCCCATTTTGACCGAAGCTCAGATTTTGACCACTTGAACTTTGACCAATTGAACTTTGACCAATCAAACTTTGACCTTAACCCAACTTTGACCTCCGACTTTGACCAATCTAACTTTGACCCAACTTTGACCAATCCAACTTTGACCCAACCGAACTTTGACCCAACTCGTTTTCCAACCCCAGCCCGAAGTCAAACTCAATCCCATTCAAACCCAAATTGTAGATTCCACTCAAACTCCAAGAATCCAAAAACATTCCTCTTTGTTCAGCTTTAATCCAAAAATCCTGAAAATCTCTTTTCTCAAATTTTCAAACAATCATTTATTCAAACTCCATCAAGTTTTCAAAAGAAACCATTTTGTGGAATTTTAAAGGAAAAACTCTTCTCACATCACATAAAACTCTTCTCAAATGCAGAAAGTTCTTCTCACATATACATAAAGTTTTCTCTCAGTGTTTCTTCGTTGAGAATTCCGAACAACTTCAAACATTTTTGAAATACCCCGTAATTAAAAATAGTGATTAATTAGGCTAATGAATAATTTAGAAGCTTAATTAAGTATAAATAATCATGAGGGAACCAATCCCGAAGAAAACAGATCCTTAAAATGGATTAAAATCACTACCGAACCTTAAAGCACGTTTTCCGAGGTAACCGGGAAAACGTGTCTTTAAGCGGGTCAAATAGACTCGTAACAATTTTGGTCAACTAAATAATCATTAATAAATATTAGTGAAGCTTTAGAACCAATAAATCAATAAAACGAGAAATTAGTAAAACTGTCAAAAACGGGAAGTTGTGGGGTAGAAACATAAATAACCAAAACTTATGTGTCCACTTTTAAAATAAAAGAAAAATTGTGTGTGTGTGTGTGCTAGTGAGCCGGCCCCTATCCCCCTCTCTCACACACTCACTCACCCCCTCTTATTTGCAAAACAACAAAACAATAAAAGTAACCCCCCCTCACTTTATTCTCTCTCCTACCTCACAACTCCCTCACTCACGTACTCACCTCCTCCCTCACTCTCTTTTCTTTCTTCTTCTTCCCCCATGCGATTTCTATGGAGGTTTGAAGACCCACTCACAAAACTCTACTTCTCTCATCTTGTTACTCCCTTAAACTTCCTCCAAAAATTGTAAAAATTACCCATTGTCATCCTCTCCTCAAGAGCAACATTTCCCTCTTTTCAAAAATCAAAAAGGAGAACTTTCATTTTATGGGTATGTCCCATTTGGAGCTTCAAGACTTCCATTAGCACCACCTTCTTTCCTTGTTCCATTGAGGAAAAATCTTCTTGAAACTCCATCATTTTTCTAGCCTTGTGGGCAAAACGAGATTTGAAGCTAAACCCTTGTTTGGTTCCCTTGTACCCAGCCGATTTGGCTTGTTGGTGGAGTTGGAAACATTGTTCTTGAGCCACTCCAAGCATTACATATACCCTTGAAGGTAATGAGACTCCTAAACCTAGAATGTGCATTAGAACTCAAATAATGTTTAAGGTTAGTATGGTGTATTGAAATATGTATATGTATGGGTTGTAGTGTTAGAATTGGGTTTATAACCGGTGAGAAGAGGAGAGGAAGAGGAAAGGAAGAAGCAAGAAGAGGAAAACAACTAGAAGAAGAACAAGGTAAAGTGATGCTCTCTTGTGTGGTTTAGTAATGTATAATGTACAGATTTTTAGTAGCACAAATTGGTATTGTAAAATGATAGTGTGTTAGTAGTGTAATGTATAAGAGAAAAATAAATGTTTTGAACCCTTGGAAACAATTTAAAAACTGTTACAAACTGATTGGGAATTAATGTACAAGTGCAGGAATTTAATTTGTTAGTATTGGTATTGTGTTATGGGAGCTTGTATATGGTTGTTGTTTATAAACAGGTGGGATGATGGTAATGAGAGTGTAAATGATGTGGTGAGAATGTAAAATATAGGGGAGGTTATGTCAAAATTTAGGTAGGATTAGAACACTTAGTGAATTAAAACTAGGTGGAAAAACATGGTAACAGATTTTGATTTAGATAGTTAGAGGGTGGATTAGGAGAGATAGTTAATATAGTTGTAATGTATTAGAGGTGTTAAAAATGACATTAGAAGAGGGAGCTATGTTGGGAGAGAGTTAGAACAAAATCTGTAGCATAATATGGTAAGGGGAGAAAACTGTGTAAGTGTTGAATAAAAACTTGGAAAATGGTGTGTTAAGTAGTATAGAATTGTGTAATGAGTTAGGAAATGAATTAGCATGATTTAGAGTGTTAAAGGTACAAAAACATGTTAGGATGTATGTAGGAAGATTGGGGAAGCAATGGGTGAAATTAGGAAAGAAAAATAAAATCTGTAGCAAGGTTCTGACTTCGTCCGACCCAGACGGTGAGTCGGACGTGGGTCGGACGGGGCTTAAGAACGAAAATCAATCTTTCTGGAATGGTCCGACCCAGGACCGTGGATCGGACGTGGGTCGGACAGGCAAAAAAAAAATAAGGGTCGAAGTTTCTGACTTCGTCCGACCCAGAGTCTGGGTCGGACAGTGGGTCGGACGGAGCAGGGACACGGACCGAAACCTTCTGAAACGGTCCGACCCAGAGGCATGGGTCGGACGGAATAGTGCTGGGTCGGACAGGGTGAATTTCAGAGGACGAACTCTACTGGAATGGTCCGACCCAGGGCTTGGGTCGGACGGTGGGTCGGACGGCCCAATACTTACAAAAAAAAACTGTAAGCTTATAACTAGTATATATTATATATGTATACCCACCTATACATATTATATATATATATAGTATGTAACCATGGACAAGTAATGGAAAGTAAGTAAAATGAAATATAAGTGTAAGGAATGTAAAGACTTAGTAAGTATGGATTAGTAAACACAAAAGTAGTTGAGTTAAGATTAATAATAGTTAGATTAATCATTCAATTGTATGTATATCATAGGATTTGATTTGTGACACCGGAAGGACGTTTGGAAACACGTATGACGGTGAACGGTATGGATTCCTCATGCCCCGTATGCTATCTTGGTTACTCTTATTTGTGTGTTGTGTGCTAATTGATCACCAATAAGATAAATGCACGAATCGGAGTTAATATGCATACTTGTGAATATGTATGTTGTATGTTGTGAATATTTTTCTTAAATCTCAGTTTGTATAATTCATGAAATGTATGGATGATAATGAATGTGTGTATGTATGTTGTATTGCATCGTGACCGATTATTGTGTGAATGGACTTCTAACTTATTCCTAACAAGCTAACCATTCTAAATTAAATTGGTAATTAAATTGGAATGAGTAGAAGTCCGATATAGTTTCGGCCACACGTGAGGATGAGGAACACAAGAGGTTGGATCCGATTCCTGACTCTTAAACTGGTTCGCGGCCCAAATCCCTTAAGTGGGTAGCATCCCGGATTGGTGAGTCAGTAAATCCCGGAGGTGGGACGGAGTAGTCCCCAGGGCCGGAGGTCCCCGACGACTTAACTTGAGTATAAGTAAGTAAGTAAGAATGACTAAGTAAAGTAAATGAAAGTAAGTAAGTGTAAGTAGAGTAAGTAATGAGTAAAAGAGTAAAAGCATTCCGATTAACCCCGGATGCGTAATTTGGCTAACAATGTGAAGGTAAGAAATGCATGTACTATTGTATTGATGCCTTGATTGTATGATGTATGTGTAAATGCATGTATGATTGTATGAAGAGCATGTATGTATGAAAATAATGAACTGCATGTTTAGTGGACGTCAAATAGTCGGCGTGCCCTAGCTAGCACGCGGTATATGCGGAGTTTATACGCAGCGTTTGCTGAGCCCCTTGGGGCACCCATTTTTACTACACGCAGGTACTCGTGAAGGATGAAGATTAGGAGAGTTGAAGTTTAATTTCCTTGTCTTTCTTTTTGGATTGTAAACAATGAATTATGATTGGTGTACTGAGTACATGGCTATAGCTTTTGATTAGCCGGTGTACCATGGGGTACACCTTTTTGGGATACTGTGAAGAGATTCTAATTGGTATAGATGAGTAGTTGGTAAACTCATTCTTTTGGGAAGTTTGGTAAATGATGTAATTCAATACTTTAAATACTCGGTGATCCAAGAATTGTAAGGATGTTATGTTTCGGTAATGGTAAGCATTGTTTTAGTAGCTCAGTATACTATGTTCATCAGACCGTCACTGTAAGTAGTAATAGCCTTGCTAGCCGTATGGGCGGTTAGCGGCGTTGTATCACCCGCCGTAGGTATAGGTAGTATTTTCCGCTGCGAGTAACTCTGGATTATGGGATGATTGGACGTTAAGCATAGGATTAGCGGTTGGGGTGTTACATTTTCCAACTTAGATTTCAAACTAAAAAATAAGTTGTTTTCGGGGGACATGGAATTCCTAACCCCTTTCCGAAAAGTTTCTTCTTGGTTAGACATCACTTGTTCCTCTTCCAAGATAAAATCCAGATGGGGCGCTGGGGTCATAACCTCCCTTGTCGCAGTCTGGTCTCTTTAAGGCGGGGCATTAGGGTGACAAACCTCCCCTAATTGCAACCTATTTTTACGAGGCGGGGTGCTAGGGAAGTAACGACCTTCCTAGTTGCAGCCAGGATTTTAGAATCGTCTAACTCCCTTCCACTCGATTTCAGTATTTTTGGCTTTTAATGTTTTAAACCCGGGAGCTAAGATGTTATTAGGGTTTGACCGAGAGTATCTCATTCATGATTCTTCTCTCTAAATCCTATTTTTTCGACATAAATTCATTGCCCCATCTTTCGAGCCTCGACACTTACCATCAAATAAGGGTCGTGTTTGAGGGGGACATAGGGTAATCCCTCGGGATTATCCGCCTTTTACAACAAAAAATGGTTTTTTTGATTTTAAAAAACTTTAAGAAGAACGATTTTGACAATCATTCCTCCAAATAATTCATCCACCCTCATCTCACTCTAAATTCGAAATATCCCAAAACCTTACCCTTTCAAAATCTCAAATCCCGAAAAACCCGGGATCTCTACCTAAACCTTAATTGCCTCACACACTCAAATCATTATCCAAACTCCAATCACTCCAAACTGAAACGTCTCCCAAATTCGACTCCCTCTCTAACCTTCTAATTCTCACAGGCCCGAACGCCTCACAGACTCGAACATCTCAATTCTTCTCCACCATTGAAGATCAATCAAGCGTCTCACAGACCTGAGCGTCCTCACAGGCCCTTGACATCCCATTACTCCCACTACATGAACATCCCACCGTCTCATAGACCCGAGCGTCTCACGACTACTCTCTCACAGCCCAAAACTCAAACCCTTCAAAACTTCAAAACCCAAAACGTGAACTACGTAAGGTTCTGATCTCAACAGGGAGTTGAGTACGTAGGCAGCCCACCTAGGGTGCGACCCCATTCCAAACAAAAAACCCTTTTCCCCTTCTAAGGTGGCTCTCATGTCTCTCAAAACACTCAAACCTTCTTCGGCTTCCACAAGCTTCAAACCATCAGACTCCAAGTCTTGTCTATTCACTCAACATCAGACTTTTCCCATATCTTCATTCTATACTCATCTGAATTCACTAATTCCTCTTCTTGGCGCTAGCTTGGAAGATAAGCTCGCATTATCCACTCTCGTTCTTTCCGCCTGTCCTAATCCTATCATTGGATTTTAAATGAATCTCTATAAAAAGGTTTTGAAAGAAAGTAATCCCGACAATTGGAGACCGAGGTTTCCTCGGGCACCAATCCAAGGTTGTGGTCATTGCCACTTCCGAGGGGTGTAACCCAGTGCGAACCCACATAGAATCTCTAGTATGATCAGATAAGTCCTATCCATAGGCAACAAATCATCAGAGTCAATTAACGGTTCTTAGAACCCTTCTCCTCCCTTCCTAGTTCCTTAGGTTAAACTAGGTGGCGACTCTAGTCAATTTCCGCCCTTAGGGCATAAGTCCGCGTGGAGCCCATCGAGAGTGGGTGTAGTGCACACTTACACTCCCTTTTATGCTTTCTGGGAAAGACGGACGATTTAGTAGGTATTTGAGGGATGCCAGAATAACGGGTTTTCACCCTCCACAGAATAGCATTCTCTAGGATCTAGACTTCTCAGTCAAGAACCATATTTAGATAGACCCCCCTCATACCGAAAAATCACCCTCCACAGTTTGCTCATTCGAGCTAGATGAACTTTGTAGAGTTTGTGCCATTGTGTGATATGTGAAGGACTAGGTGTGGTGGCGGATGGAGTGAGCAAGTTTTTATAGACATTTTGGATATGCTCAACGATTGATCGGTGAGTGGCATTAAATGAGGTGTTGCGTCTTGTGGGCTATGTTTGTAGGCTTTTTATGTGTCAAGGTCCGAGATTGGATTAGTGGAATGGATGAGACTAAATATCTCAGATCATTTTGTAATTTTTAATCAAGGAAGAAGCAGTCAATACATAAATTATTTCATACCTATCATAAGTATTCAAGTATACAAAAACTAGTTGCATTTTCATTGATATCAAAAGGTACTTTGAAACAGATAGTCAAAGGCAAGTAAAGCAGTAATGGGAAAAACAAAATCTAAGCCTAGAGCTACTTTTCTCACGGTTCGCTCGTGTCTTTCAGAGACAAAGAACTCTCAGGCTATGTGGGAGTCTATAAAATCTATTGCTCCTTGAACCATGTTATGAACACTTAGTTCAGAGGAGACGGCCTGCACAGCTGTGAGAGTGACTCTCACTCTCTGAAGAACATCTCTAGTTGAGGTATCCAGACTGGTCCCCGACCTGTCGTGGACCGGTGAGAGACTTCTCCTTCGTTTAAGACCTGATGCTCTAATGGTTGGGCGAGGCTCTGATTTAGAGTCTTCACTTTTGGTAGGCTTCTGAACGACCACAAGCTTATCCCCCTTTGTTTTTATCCCCATTTTGGACAACATTTCTGAACATATGCTGTCCTGAGCGGTGCGCGTGCACTCGTGGAACCTGTCGGTGTCCACTCCGTTTTCTTGTAGCGCTTTTGTCACCACTCCACCATGCACAAGACCTTGGTTGATATATCTACTCTCCTCTATGGTGAGCAGAATCATGGTTGGAAGATCGATTTTTCTCTTTGGTCTTCATAGCATAAAGCAATCTCACATCTCTTGCATTGACAATGTGAGTGCGTTGGTTACGTGGGGTGATGTTGTGGGTGAGGATACTGAAGAGCACCCTGTCGAGGATAGACATTTCTATGGCGTTGAAGTTTTTCATTGTAGCCCTAGGGTTGAGTAGCTGGACCATTTTTCCCCCTTGGTGTCCCAAATCATTCCAGGTGGTTTCCTTTGGAACCACGAGTCCTTCTGGTTCCAAACAAAAAGTCTTGCAGATCCAGGACTTGGTGATATTGACGGTGACACCGTAGACTGTGGAGATGAGGTATTCGTTGTTGTCATCGTCCTGGAGTGGTCCAAGATACGTCATATGCTCCACGAGCAGCTCAGTGTATACAGGGATAGTCTCCTGAAAGAAGTCTACCCATCCTTGGAATTCCAAGAGCTTCTGAATCTTTCCAAGACCCATTTGTTCCATCCAGTGCAAATCCAACGTCTTTGGTAAGATGGGACAGGACTTGTCGTTGATGTTCTCTGCTCTAAACATGGCTGGCTTCAGCTCTTTGAGCTTCTTTAGACGTTTGAGAGCTTGTGGTGGCTGTGGCTTTGCACCTTTCTTCTTATCTTGGAAGAGCTCTTCCAGCTCTTGACCATGTGGCGAGAGATCCAACTTTTGCTTCCCTTTCTCTTTCTCTATCTTCTGTCATTGTTCGACCTTTGGTATGATTAGAGAGGACTCCGTATCGCTATCAGCGTTGTGACTGGTATCACGAGATGTCGTGGACCTGTCGACGACCGGTTCTCCAAACACCTCGATGAGTTTTGCTTTAACTCCTGGGTCAAGTTCTATCACTTCCTTTTCTTGTCCTTTTTCGTCACTTTGCACTTCCTCTTCTTCGATCTGTCGAGTGATAGCTTTGACGACTTCTGAGGGAGTCGCTTCTTCGTCATCGGTGAAGTGCAACTTGCGAGTTGCTCTTTCAAGCATTGAATGGGCTCTTTGAGGAGTTTCCTCCTGTGCTCTGGCTCGCTTGGAGGCACGGGTTTCGCGTGCTATGTGACTTGTCTTAGTAGTGGAGAGATCTTGGTTTTTGGGTTTTTTGACTTTTGAGTGTTTGGTGCCGATAGCAGGTGATGCAGCAGGAGGGACATGGTTTGTTTTTCTGTGGAGGTAGGAGTTGAAAGAATCTTGGGCTTTAGAATTTTGGCTTGGATGCAGTGATGAATTTTAGGAAGGTGGTGGCTTATATAGAGAATTTAATCCTGGTATACCTCTCCTTCATTAGTTACTCTGCGCACAAGTTGATTTTCCAATTCTTCGGATAGGCGAGGGGGCGGTGATTCAGTTGCAGCTCCTGTCGGCCTCATGTCGGCCACTTGTTTTGAGGACAACTTTCTTCTTGGAGCAGAGAGCAGATTTTGGTGCCATGATTGTTCGAAGATATTTCTGGAGTTTATGACCTTTTGCTAGAGAAATCTTTAGAGATGCTGTGAGGCGAGGTTCTTTGCACTAAATCTCGCAGGAAATTTTGTGAGAGAGAAGAGAAAATGCTCTGAGTGCTTAGAGAGATTAGAGAGAGTGAGGGCAATAGCGTGACAAGAGTAAAACTCTCATCGCCCTTTTATAGATATCGAGTAACGGTCGGCGACCGCTCCTCGTCCGCTCGCTGACATATCCTAATGGTACTATTCATAACGGGCAGCGGTCGTGACGGTTGTCAGCGATCCGTTGATAGTTTTCCCGTTTCTATCCGCTGGACTATCTCTAACCTAATCTCACTTTGTGGAAAATGACATATCTGCTTTAAGTAGTCGTTTGACATAATTTCTATGCATTAAACTGATCGTTAACTACTGAACAAAAATATAACAGTGTTGCTCACATGTCGGTGACCAATCGTGGGAAATAAAAGGCAGTTTAACTGTGATTAATGAATATCATTCCAAGATCATGAACAATCTTAGTAAACCTTTCCCTACTTAATGGCTTAGTAAGATGTCAGCTTATTCGTTTTCAGTAGAAATATACTTTAAACCAACTAATTCCTTTTCACAACAATCTCCAAGAAAGTGATGTCTAATGTCAATATGTTTGGTACGAGAATGATGCACAAGATTTTTGGAAATAGAGATGGCACTTGTATTATCACACATAATTGGTAAAGTACATGTTTTGACACCATAGTCACCAATTTGTCGTTTAAGCCATAGGAGTTGAGCACAGCAGCTTGCCGCCAATGTATTCAGATTCAACTGTTGAGATTACAACACTTTGTTGTTTCTTTGATCCCCATGCAATCAGACAAGACCCAACAAAGAATGCTGTCCCTGAAGTGCTATTTCTATCGATGATAGATCCTCCATAGTCTGCATCTAAAAATCCTACAACGTTACAGTTATTGAACTTAGGATAAAAGAGATCAAGATTCATGGTTCCTTTTAAGTAACGTAGGATTCTTTTTACAGCTGTGAGGTGACTTTCTCTTGGATCTGCTTGAAACCTGGCACATAAGTAAACGCTATACATGATGTCAGGTCTACTAGCAGGTAAATATAGTAGAGAACCAATCATCTCTCTGTAAGATCACTGGTCGACCGGTCGGTCACCAGTCATGATGCCCATCTTAGTGCCAACTGTCATTGGTGTGTCAAACGTCTTACATTCCTCCATTCCAAATCTCTTCAGCAAATCTTTTACGTACTTCTCTTGGGATATAATGGTCCCTTCATCATTTTGCTTGACTTGAAGTCCTAGGAAGAACTTCAATTCTCCCAGATCACTCATCTCAAATTCCTTTTTCATCAATGCTTCAAACTTTTTGCAATATTTCTCATCAGAGGCTCTGAAAATTATATCATCAACATATACTTGCACAATTAGGAAATCTCTTTTGTTGTTGTAAACAAATGAGTTTTGTCTACTTTACCTCTTTTAAAGTGGTTTTCCAATAAATAGGAGAACATGCGATCATACCATGATCTTGGTGCTTGTTTGAGCCCGTAAAGAGCTTTGTTAAGTTTAAGTACCATGTCTTTTCCTTCTTGTGTCTCAAAACCTGGAGGTCGCTCAACATACACTTCCTCTTTGATGTACCCATTTAGGAAGGCACTTTTGATGTCAAGTTGGAAGAGTTTGATTCCTTTGTGTGCAGCGAATGCAATTAGTAATCTGATAGATTCCATCATTGCTACTGGAGCGAAGGTTTCTTGGAAGTCTATTCCTTCTTGTTGACGATATCCTTGAGCTACCAGACGAGCTTTGTTCCTGAAAACTTCTCCCATTTCATTCAGCTTGTTTCTAAAGACCCATTTTGTGCCAAGTACTCCTTGATGAATAGGTCGAGGTACAAGATGCCAGACTTTGCATTTTTCAAACTGGTTTAGTTCTTCTTGCATTGCATTGATCCAGTCTGAGCCTTGAAGAGCTTCCTTGACGTTCTTGGGATCGATGGGTGAGACTGTCATTGAGAAGGATTGAAGATCTCGAGTTTGTGCTCTTGTCTGAGTTCCTTTGGATATGTCTGATATGATATTCTCTAATGGATGTTTTTTGTACAAAGCATGAGATTGATGAATGGTTGATGAAGAGAGAGGATCCTTGACATCATTGTTTCCTTCGTCGACCTGTTGTTGACCTGTCGCTGACCTGTCGGGCAAGTTTTCTTCAGTGGGTGATTCGTCTTTGGGATTATCTATGTGATTCTGATCAGCTAGATTGAATCCAAGTTCTTTATCTTCATCAGATTCCTTGATCTTGTGTACGTTAGCCTCATCACAGACTACGTGCACACTATTCTCCACTTTCAGTGTCCTTTTGTTGTATACTTTGTATGCTCGGCTTCTTTCAAAGTATCCAAGGAAGATGGCCGCATCACTTCTAGCATCAAACTTTCTAAGGGGACTCTAGCTTTTCATTGTTGTGGACATAACATTTGCAACCGAAGGTCCTGAAGTGACTTATGTTTAGTGTTCTTCCCCTGATTAAATCATAGGGAGTTTTGTTGAGGATAGGTCGTATGAGCATTCTATTTGTGATGTAGCATGCAGTTGCCACTACTTCCGCCCAGAAGACCTGAGGAAGACTGCTCCCCAATAGCATGGCCCTGGCTACCTCTTGTAGTGTTATGTTCTTTCGCTCAACTACCCCATTTTGTTGGGTGACTAATCCTATGTTGTTTACACATATCCATAAATTGTTGATTCTCAAACTCTGACCCATGATCAGACCGAAGAGTTTTGATCTTGAGATTGAGTTGTACTTGGACTTTTTCTGCAAAGGCTTGAAATTTCTCAAAGACTTCGTCTTTGGAAGCAATAAACAGTGTCCAAATAAACCGTGAGTAATCATCAACAATTACAAACACATACCAATTTCCTCCAAAACTTTTGACTCTCATAGGTCCACATAAGTCCATGTGAAGTAATTCAAGTGGCTTGGATGTACTAACTGAGTTCTTTGATTTAAAATAAGTCTTAGTCTGTTTGCTTCTAACACAAGCATCACAAAGATTGGTCTCAGATTCTTTAATCTCAGGAAGACCTTTTACCAATTGATTCTTTACAAGTTTGCCCTCCCATGGTGAGCAGGCAGCTCCACCCGATGGTGTCGAGATATGACCGGAGCTGCAGGTCTTCAACGAGCGCCGGATCTATAGTACGCTCCCTAACAATCTCCCTGCGTCGGGGAGAGTTGAACCAGCTGCATGCATCTTCGCTGACGAAGATGCCATCTATGAGGTCATTGGGGTGGTCGGGCTCTTGGTTGGGTGCAGCAGTGTTCCTCCTGGCATGACGTGGTCGGTGTGCCATTGTTCTGTAAAACAAAGAAACAAAAATAAACGCGAGATAGAAGAAAATAAAATAGCAAAAATTGAGATGTTAGAGCATAAATAGGATGACAAGAAGCAATTGGGCAAAAGATTAAGCATTAAGCACATTGGAGATCAAAAGAAACGAAAATGTCCAGAAAATTTTTGACATAATCTCCCCCGTTTTCTATCCTTTCCCGATTCTAAGAACCTCCACAAAATTTGCCTGAAGGTTGTCATTCAAGTATTTAAACACCCCAATACCACAATTCAACCAACGAGTTCAAAGCTCACCAATCAATTCGACAATTTATTCATTTAAACACATTGTGATTAATTTCATAGTCACCCATGCTAGCACCCTACCGTAGCCATTTGAAAAATATATATTGTGCTCACTGCACCCACTAAATCCCACAAAGCGATAACATAAGTTGAATACCATTAATTGATGCTAAACATAGCATAATTCAAATTAAACTAGTAATCACAAAAATTATGCCAAAACCACCACGTGGCCAAGTTGAATATTAAATTTTGCACACACACACCCTCTAATTATCAACTAGAAACAATTCAAATCACCAATGTCGCACAAATCTCAAATTCTTAGGTTAGGCTCCATTTGGCTCGCACAAAATCATCCCCAAAGTGTAACTTGCTCCAAAAGTGCATGAATTTGAAAAATTAGGCTTAGAATCACAAACCTGAATGTTTTGGAGAAGAATTTAGCAAGAAATTGGACAAGTTTGGGCTGAATTCGACAAAAATGAATTTGGGGGTTTTTGGGGGAAATTAGGGATTTGGGCTGCTGGGGGCGGGTTGCTGCGCGCGGAGGGCGTGGGTAGTGGTCGGGCACGGGTGAACGAAGCAGGGAGGACGGCGGTTGCGGAGCGGGGCGGCGGAGGGTCGCTGGTCAGGTCGGCGCTGGGAGGGAGACAAGCTGGCGAGAGGGAGAAGAGAGGTGGAGTTCGAGCAAGGTGTTTTGGGGGGTTAGGGACGATGGGCATCGGGGGTAAGGGGGAAAGAACATAAAGGGAACTTGTTTTATTAAAACACGATCGTTTTCGTACTTTTTTTTTCAAAAATTTTGACCCGACCAACCTTGCCAAGACCGGTTGCAAGGTCGGTCCAAGTCAGTAGGCGGAATTTCTAAAATTTTTGACCCGACCGACCTTGCCAAGATCGGTCGCAAGGTCGGTCGAAGTCAGTAGGTTACTGATTTGAAAAATTTGACCCAACCGACCTTGCCAAGATCGGTCGCAAGGTCGGTCGAAGTCAGTAGCTTACCGATTTGAAAATTTTGACTCGGCCGACCTTGACAAGCTCGGTCCTAAGGTCGGTCAAAGTCAGTAGCTTCTGGTTTTGCAAAAATTGGACCGACCGACCCTACCAAGGTCGGTCCTATGGTCGGTCCAGACCAGAATCTCCGCAAAATGTAAGTTTTCTTGTCCAAAACACTTGTTCACATCCAGAAGCAGAACACACAAACAAAAACAGCCAAAAACACACAATAACAAGGGTACAAAACAAGCAAACTGATTGATATAATTAAACTACGGAGTTAATGCAAGGTAGAGGGAAGTAGTCCGGGTTGCCTCCCGGAAAGCTACCCGTCTTTTTAAGGTCTTTGGCTAGACCATAGTGAAGGTTAGAAGGAACCTGGAGGGTCTCTTAAGTAAAGAGCCCGAGCTTCAACCTTTTGGATGTCTCCTCCCAAATAATGCTTCAGCCGGGAACCGTTGACCATGAAAGTCTCCCCTTTGAAGTTTTTCACCTCAAACGCTCCATAAGGGATGACCCTTGTGATAGTGAAAGGGCCAGCCCAATGAGACTTCAATTTCCCGGGGAATAACTTCAACCTCGAGTTATAAAGAAGAACCCGGTCGCCTTCGTGAAACTCCCGTTCACAATCATCTTATCACACCATCTCTTGGCCTTTTCTTTGTAGATGTGGTTGTTTTCGTAAGCTTCCTCCCAAATATCCTCTAACTCGGTCAATTGGAACCGTCTCTTGTCACCGGCGCTCTTGAGGTCATAGTCGAGGGCCTTCACCGCCCAATACAATTTATGCGCTAATTCAACCGGCAAGTGACAAGCCTTCCCATAGACGAGCCGGAACGGAGACATACTGATAAGAGTTTTGTAGGCGGTCCGATATGCCCACAATGCGTCGTCGAGCTTCATAGACCAATCTTTTCTTGAAGAGTTGACTGTCTTTTGAAGGATCCATTTGAGCTCTCGGTAGGTGACCTCAGCTTGGCCATTACATTGTGGATGATACGGAAGGGCAACCTTGTGTCTCACCCCATACTTATTCATTAGGGCTTCAAACTATTTGTTGCAGAAATGAGACCCTCTGACACTCAATATGGCTCTCGGCACCCCGAACCATGTGAAAATGTTCTTCTTCAGAAACTTGATCACTACCTTGGCGTCATTAGTCGGGGCCGCTATTGCTTCAACCCACTTGGTCACATAGTTGACCGCCACAAGGATAAACAAATTGGAGCAAGAAGATGGGAAGAGGCCCATGAAGTCGATGCCCCACAAATCAAACGGCTCGACCTCGATCATTATGTTGAGAGGCATTTCATGCTTGTGTGAAGTGTTCCCGAGCCTCTGACATTGATCACAGGAGGCAACGAACAAGTGGCAATCCTTATGAAGGGTTTTCCAGAAAAACCCGGCTTGAAGAACCTTGGCCGTTGTTCGTGCCGGACCGTGGTGTCCACCGGCTTCACCCGAGTGACAATGAGTTAAAATTTCCTGCACTTCACTCATGGGCACACATCTTCAGATCACCCCATCAGTACAAATTTTGAAAAGGAGAGGGTCCTCCCAGAAGTACCTCTTAATGTCCGAGAAAAATTTCTTTCTCTATTGATAAGTCATCTCTGGTGGGATCACCCCCTTGCCAAATAATTTGTAAAGTCCGCATACCAAGGTTCACCCGTCTCTACAATCATGAAGATGCTCTCGTCGGGGAAGAATTCATTGATTAGCACACCATCATCAGGAGCTTCCATTCGAGAGATATGATCAGCTATAACATTTTGCACACCCGGTTTGTCCCGGATCTCTATCTCAAATTCTTGAAGGAGAAGAATCCATCGGAGAAGTCTAGGCTTTGCATCACCCTTGTTGAACAAATACTTAAGCGTTGGATGGTCGGTGTGCACTATAACCTTACTGCCCAAGAGGTAGGATTGGAATTTGTCGAGGGCGAAGATCACTGCTAACAGCTCCTTCTCGGTGGTGGCGTAGTTCTTTTGGGCATCATTGAGAGTTCTACTAGCATAGTAGATACTCCTCAATATATTTTCCTTCTTTTGACAAAGGACCGTCCCCACCGCATAGTCGCTGGCGTCGCACATGATCTCAAACGGTAAACTCCAATCGGGGGATACCACAATAGGTGCAGAGATAAGGCACTGCTTGAGGATGTTGAAAGCATTAAGGCACTCCTCGGTGAATTCAAATTTCACATCCTTGGCCAAGAGGTCACAGAGAGGCTTTGAGATTTTGAAGAAGTCTTTGATGAACCTTCTGTAAAACCCGGCATGACCCATAAAACTTCGAATATCTTTCACGGGTGTCGGAGGAGGTAGCTTTTCCATCACTTCAATTTTAGCCTTGTCAACCTCAATACCCTTTGAAGAGATCTTGTGCCCCAAAACAATTCCTTCTCTTACCATAAAATGGCACTTCTCCCATTTTAGCACAAGTTTTGTCTCTTCGCACCGGACCAAGATAGCCTCAAGGTTGTCTAAGAAAGTTTCGAAGGAGGGGCCGAAGATCGATATCATGCATCTCTGAAATGTGGTCGGGGCGTTGCAGAGCCCGAAAGGCATCCGGGTGTAGGCAAATGTCCCATAAGGGCATGTAAATGTCGTCTTCTCCTGATCCTCGGGAGCTATGGGATTTGGAGATATCCTGAATATCCATCCAAGAAGCAATAGTAGTCTTGGCCCGCCAACCTCTCGAGCATTTGACCAATGAATGGGAGAGGGAAATGGTCTTTTCTGGTGGCGGTGTTCAGTTTCTAGTAGTCGATGTAGACTCTCCAGCCATTGGTAGTCCTCTGAGACACCATCTCACCCTTTTCACTGGGGACGACAGTAACACCTCCTTTCGTTGGGACCACTTGCATGAGACTCATCCATTTGCTGTTGGAGATGGCATAGATAATCCCCGCATCCAAGAGTTTGAGAACTTCTTTCTTGACAACCTCCTTCATGTCCGGATTTAATCTTCTTTGAGGTTGGACCAACGGCTTGTAGTCATCTTCCATAAATATCCGGTGGGTGCAGAAATGAGGGCTGATTCCCTTGATGTCGGCTATAGTCCACCCGATAGCCCGTTTATGGCTTCGAAGCACCCTCATCAGACTTTCCACTTGTGCACCTGTCAAAGAAGAAGAAATAATAACAGGTAGAACACACGGGTCAGCCAAATAAGCATATTTGAGATGAGGGGGTAGAGGTTTCATCTCCACAGTGGGAGGCTTCTCAACCGAGGGTAACGGCTTCTAAGCAGCGCGTTCCAATGGTTCGGGTGGTGGATAGCGTGGTCTATAGCCAGAAAATCTGCTGTTCAATTCAGCCACCACTTCGGTCATTTCTGGATGAAATTCCTGTTCAACATAAGCCTCAAACCAAACCAATTCAAGAGCATCATATTTGACATGAAAGAGAGAATGGTCCTGCACAATTGAATCTACGACATCTATAGCAAAAACAGCCTCAGCCTGTGAGGGTCTCTTCACTACTTTAGACATGTCAAATTCCAATTTTTCATCATGAAGTCGCAGAATTATTTTGCCTTTCTCCACATCTATAAGGGCCCTAGCAGTTCTCATGAAAGGTCTACCCAAAATCAGTGGCACTCTCTGGTCCTCTTCCATGTCTATCACAATGAAATCAGCTGGAAAGACAAATGTTCCAACAGTCACTACTAAGTCCTCCACCTTTCCCTTAGGGATAACCAAAGATCTATTCGCTAATTGCAATTGAATGGGAGTGGGGGTGCATTTACCAATTCCAAGCTTATCAAAAGTATAGAGAGGCATAAGATTTATACTAGCACCTAAATCACATAGCCCACTACCACAATCAATTTCACCAATAAAGCAACGAACGATAGGCAAACCGGGATCTCCAAGCTTTGGAGGTAGACTTCTTTGTAGAACCACTGAAACTTCTTCGGTGAGGTGAACGGTTTCCCCTTCCTCTAGTGATCTCTTATTTGCGATGATGTCCTTCATGAATTTAGCATAAATCGGCATCTGTTTCAAAGCATCAGAAAAAGGAATGTTAATTGTTAATTTCTTGAATATTCTTAGAAACTTCCCAAATTGTTCATCCAAATTTTTCTATTTGAGTCTATTGGGAAAAGGAAGAAGGGGAAGATGTTTTGCAAGAGTAGTAGAAGTAGAGGGTTCAGGAGACTCATTCTCCTTGGAAACTTCCTTAGGTGGAGATGGAGGCTCCTCACAATCTCTTACTCTTCTTCTTGTGCTCCATCTTCTTGGGACTCCATGTCCTCTTGTGAGCATGAGGGATCAAGTAGTCTCCCACTTCTTAATGTCACCGCTTTCGCTTGCTCTTTTGGATTGGGCTTGGCTTGACTTGGAAGAACACCTGGTGGTCTTTGAGAAAGTTGTTGGGAGATGCTCTCAAGTTGTGCTTCAACCCTTTTGTTGGTAGCTTCTTGACTTGCTTTAAAAGCATCCAAATCAGCCGCCTTGGTGTGCACAACCGAGACAAGATTTTTCATCATGTCTCTTAGCTCAGCATTGGCATCCATTGAAGGGGGAGGAGGTTGTTGATGTTGTTGTTGAAAGCCCGGAGGTGCTCCTTGCGGTCGGTAACCCAGTTGGGGGTTGGACATTTGAGACGACCCTTGTGACCGGTATCCCGTGGGATTGTTGGAAGCATTGCTTGATCCCCCTTGGGTTTGGTCATTACTTCTCCATGAGAAGTTTGGATGGTTCCTTCATGGGGCGTTTTGTTGGTTGTAGTTGTATCCGGGGCGGTTGCCTACAAAGTTTACATCCTCATGTGGATCGGCTTAAGCTTTGCCTTCGTAAAAATGGGTCTCGTGAGGACCCGCACAAATTGCACACCCCTCTTGAATTGAAGTAGATGCAGATGGAGATGATGATGATGAAGAAGCTATAGACTTTGTTGTTTCCTTTTGAGCTATAGCTAGCTTCTCCACCATCTTGGTGAGTGAAGAGAGTTGAGCGGAGAGATGATCGGTGGGCTCAACATGAAGGAGACCCGCTGCTCGTGGTGCTCTTCCCTTAGGCTTAGACCATTACCTTGTGTTACTAGTCATCACCTCTAGGAGTTCCATCCCCTCCAGAGGTGACTTAGTCATGAAGCTCCCTCCAGCTGAGGAGTTCACAAGGAGCCTATTCGAATCATCGAGACCATTGAAAAATGATAGACATAATGATTGGTCATCCAAGCCGTGGTGGGAACAATTCATCAACATGTCTTTGAATCTATCCCATGCGTCGTATAATGTCTCTACCGACTCTTGGCAAAAAGTATTAATCTCTCCAATTAATTGCCTCGTTCTACTCGTGGGGTAATACTTGGCAAGAAATTTTTGAGCCATTTGTGCCCAAGTGTGGTTTGACTTTGACGGTAAGCTCCTATACCATTTTGATGCAGCGTCGGACAGCGAGTGAGGGTAGAGTTGCAAGCGTATCCTCTAATTAACTCTTCCAGCTTTACCAAATGAGTTGCAAAAGTCGAGGAAGAGACTTAGGTGATTGGGAGCTTCATCGGGATTCGCTCCGCTGAATTTTCCCAAGTCCCGGACAACAGTGATGTAGTGGGTCTTGAATACCCATTGTCCAGCCTCTTGAAGCGTCAACTCCGGTATGACTATGGCTGAAGGTCTCCCTTCAGTGTCCGGCTGGTTGTAGTCTTTGAGAGCCATTTGTTGTGGGTTCCCGTTATCTTATATTCCCGGTTCTTGATCAGCCATGGTTGGATTTTTTAAACTCCGGATGGCTCACAACAAAGAACGCTCGAGCTCAGGTTTCGGACTAACAAGTGGAGATCCTTTGGCTCAGGAGTTTGGCATACACCAAGAAAACAGAAGGTATCTAAACCACACCAACAAGTGCTCTTAAGTAGTGGGAAAGGTAAGAATATAGACAAACAACTAAACACACAAATAACGAAAAGAAAATAAACAAGATAAAAGTACTAAATACACAAAAACTAAAATATCGAAACTGGGGAAATGATAGAAACTATCAATTTCCTCGGCAACGGCGCCATAAACTTGTTGGAAAAATTATAAACATATAAATTAAACCTAGTTAAACGGGCAAGTGCACCCAAATTCGTTGCAATATAACAAGTTTTGTATCCACGAGGAAATTGGTTTCTAAATCCCAAGCTTCGGTATTTTAGTAAAACACAAATAAAAACAGTAAACGGGGGTTTAGCCGGAGGCAAGCTTGGTTGTTTGTCAATGAAAAAGCAATAAAACAGGCAAATGTTTGTTTGATGGAAATGGGTGGAAGAGTACCCTAGGATAGTGGGGAATCACCTAATTCACCCAAAAAATCTCAAAACCATAACTCATTAACTCATTGTCTATTAGAGCTCAACTCATGAATCCCCAAATCATGGAAAATCCAATTCTTACCTAATTAGTCAAACCCATTAATTAAAGGAAGTTTAAGTCACTAAGTCAATAGCCCTAAGAATTTACACCCAAAATCAAGAGAGCAAAAGTTAGGGTTTATCCCCCTTTTGGTCTAGTTCCAAACTCAAACTCAACTATTGAATAAAACCACCATAAATGCAATAAGAGATCAATTTAAAGCATTAATTGAAATTGAAGGGAATAAAACAAGAGTTTTAAATGAGTTAGGTTTCTAGCATTCAATGAGAAAAAATAGGGTCAAACCTCATCCTAGGATACAAATGGAACTACTCAGTCATAAATAAAGGAAAGAGAAGGGAGAAGGGAGAAATAGCCATTAGAGGAGCTTCCAAGCTTCAATGGAGGTAGAATCTTCAATCTCTTCTTCCTTCTTTTCTTCTCTTCTTTTCTCCTCTTCTTTTCTCCCTTATTTTCGCCACTCTCTCTCCTCTTTCAAGCTGGAAACGTGAGTGGTAATGAATGAGGAAAGAAGCCCCAAAATCTAGCATTTTAAAAGATGAATCTGGGCAAAATTTCCGTCCGACCGACCTTGCCAAGGTCGGTCTCGGGGGTCGGTCGGGACTCTCTGTGAACGAGGCACGTGATAGATTTTAAGTTCGACCGACCTTGTCCCAAGGTCGGTCTATTCCATTGTGTAACCGAAGAGCTGGACAAGGTCAGACCGACCTTGACAAGGTCGGTCCCAAGGTCGGTCGAGACCAGAAAATTCTTCTATTGTGTCGGAATTCTCCCGATGCTTCCCGTTGGCTTGGCATCCTTCCTGAAGTGCTCAAACATTGATGCATCCTCAAATTAAGCTTTCAAAATGTACTCATATGAGTATTTACCTATTTGAATATGTCAAAAGTATAAGATCACTAATAATCACAAAAGTACTCCATAAAGTGGTGAAACAAGTCATGCACCGAATAAAATGACGGTGAATAAAGCCCTTGAGATAGCACTATTTCACCACTTATAAACTCCCCCACACTTATCTATTTGCTTGTCCTCAAGCAAAATTAGCTAACAAAAAGAAGGAACATTTAAAGCAAGCAAGTGTTTAGATGAATTCTTGAATTCAAGTGTGCAAAATTTGTGAAAAATCTCAAGAGGAGTGCAACCAACCTTCTCATGGTGACGTGGGTGTGCTTAGGGCAAATAAAAACATAGAGTTTCGGGGTATGATCTAGAGTGCTTCCAAGTTCTTACAGATTATGGAACTTTGAGAACTTTTACCAAGGCCAACTTCTCTCAAGAATGGGCATTGAGGAAAAACAAAAGGAAAAATAGAGATTTGCATTTGATTCACTTTTGCAACAAGAGATGAGGAGAGATAATTTGGCATTTTGTTTGCTTCAATGAACACTCAACTCTCATTTGTTGGTTACCTATGGTGTCTCTCAAGTTCCTTTTTAAAAAAATTCACAGGGAAGCACCCCTTAGCAATCCTTAGATGAGAAGATAGAAAGAACCTCTAAGCAATAAAAATTCACCAAGATATGGATTTATAATTTGCACCGCATATAAAATGCTCCTCAAGAGAGAACTTTTGAAAAAAAATCGGTGCAAAATTCTAAGAATTCATGGAAAAATTTGCTTACTATAAATATAACTCCTACATGGAAGCTATAGATATACATGAGGAAATTGAACAGTGCACCAAAAAGAAAAGGTCGTTTCCCCCACACTTGAATGGGACAATGTCCTCATTATTCAAAGAAAAGCTCAAGAAAAAACAAGCAGAAGACCTTTTCGAAGCACTAAGCATGGAGTAAGCAAAAAGTGTACTGCATTGTATAAATGTTAAAAGGTTAGAGAACTAGTACTCCCCTGATAAAGACGAGTTGTTGGTGGGATTCCCCCTGAGAAGGGAAGAAATAGCGCCGGGCCAAAGCAGGATACGTAGAGCATCCGGCCGCTCTAGCTGGATGAGGTCAGAAGCTTATAGAGCATCCGGCCGCCTCTAGCCGGATGGAAGTGCAAACACATAGAGCATCCGGCCATCTCTGGCCGGATGTAAATGGGGCTTAGGCAAAGCAAAGCATCATACGACCGGCCGCTTGTGGTCGGTCAAAGATACTAGGAGGGGGTAGAACTGTACTTGAACATGTAAAATACAGGCTGGCACCAAAAAGACCAAAAAACTATAAATAAGGGTGTACCCCCATGAAATAAGACACGCGATATTTGGCAATCAAACTCACATTCGATTCTAATAGAAGCTCTCTTTCTCCCTCTCCACTCTCGTGAGATTCTGAGTCCGAGACCAGGTAATGTAGGATAGAAGGTCAGATCGGATCGTACTAGGATAGATGTACTGTCACATTGCGATCGAGTTGGATCTTGTCAGGATAGATATACAGTTTCATTTGGCGCCGTCTGTGGGAAACGAACAGCAAGAAGCAACCACGAGACCACCTGGAAATAGGGAAGTAATCTGCGATGATTTATAGCGAAAGATCTGAAATAACCAGTGACATTTTTTTTGCAGGATCGGAACACGAAAGATGGCTCCAAGATCAAAGAAAACTCTGAAGAACGCTACTGACGATAACAACCGCTCCGAGGAAGGGATGAGTTCGGAGATGCCAGAGGCCATCTCCAAAAAAGATCTTGAGGACATGCTAAAGGGACTAGTCAGGTCCATTGACGAAAAAATTGTAGAGGGAAATGAGACTTTGCAGCAGGAACTGATGCAAAGGGACGAGGAGTATCAAAGAAAATGGGACGAAATGACGGAGGCCATCGAACAATTGAAGAACAGAGATTCCAGAGGCAGCAATGGGGAGGAAAGTAAGGATAGAAAGCACAATTCAATTGTTGACGAAGGAGAGATGGAAGAAGATGATCAGATAGATATGAGCTTGTACCCCTTCTCAGAGCGGATAAGGAAGGCAAAACTCCCGCTGCACTTTGTCGCCCCGGAAATTGAGAAATATGACGGGACTGGAGATCCTGCTCAGCATATCAAAAAGTTCATGTTCGCCATGAACACTCAGGGGATTAGCTCCCTCGCCCTCTGCAATCTGTTCCCCAGAACGCTTTCAAAGAGAGCATTGGGATGGATCTCCACGAGACCGCCACAGTCCATCACGAGCTTCAAACAACTGACCGAAGATTTCCAGCAATACTTTGCTGCGAGTAAGAGGGTTAAAAAAGAAACAATAGAGTTGATGGACATTAAGCAGTGAAAAGGAGAAACCGTGAAGGAGTACAGCGAGCGCTTCCATAAGAAGGTCGCGGAAATCGATGATATTGATGAGAAAATCTTGATTAAGGCCTTTGGAAACGGCCTAGCTCAGCCTCGACTAGCTGGAAAGATCGCAACGAAGGCGCCGAAAACTCATGGAGAGTTAGCTGAAATGATCCATGATTTTTTGAAGTCTGAGATAGCGGAAAACAAGGCTAAGGAGCTAGCGGACAGCTTCAAAGCCGCAGGGGTGCCGGAAAAGAAAGAGGGGCATGGAGGAAACGCCGGAAGGGGAGGGTCAAGGTACAAGCCATACTATGGCAAATCCACCGCCGGATCTTCCTCTCAGGGGGCACAGCATCAGGGAGCAAGAACCATTGTCTACATTGATCCGGGGAAGTATGCTGCTGCAGTAAGGGAGGGGTACCTTCCTCAGCCTAGGAGGCCGCCGCAGGGGGAAATTCCGGTTGCATTCTGTGAGTATCACGGGAATCGCAGCCACCGGACCGTGAACTGTGCTACCTTGGCCAAAGAGCTCCGAGTCATTGAGGAAAATAAGAAGAAAGGAAAGCAGGCAGCTGGAGCACAAAGGCAATACGGCGGCCAACAAGGTGGTACCCAGAATGCACCCCGAGGGCGACAGGAGGAAGAAATTCACCCCAGGCTTGACCCCGGCAAATCAGTGGGGATGATAACAGGTTTGTGAAAAAGGAGAGTAAAAGTTTTTTCTTCCTTTTATTCAGAATAACATCTGGAATTACAATTTGCAGTCTGTTTTAAGATGAAATTTTGTATCACATAGATTGTCAAAAATCATGTTGTCAAAGGAGAAATAAAATTTCCATTCTTTTCGCATTCTTTACTATTAGCAGCCTCCCTTCTTTTCCCAAAAAGAAAGCTAACAAAACTTCCTCTAAGAAAACTCACAGGACTTTTTTCAGAAGTAGGACCACTAACCCCTAATGAAAGGAAAAGACACATTCATCAAGTACATCAAGAACTCCCGGAGAAAAAAATCGCCAAAAAGGAAAATTTTCCTCCAATCTTCTTCTCCGACGAAGATGAAGAAGGAGTGCTATACCCGCACAACGATCCACTTGTCATTCGTGCGCAGGTAAATGACCGAATGATGGAGGGAATTTTAATCGATAGTGGGGCCGGAGCAAATGTCATATCAGCCGAAGCGGTTAGGAGGTTAGAGGTGCCTGAGGAACGGATCAAGCCCTATTCGGCGGTTCTAGGAGGGTTTGTTGGAGGTGTCTCTACCACGTCTTCCGGCAGTATAGATTTCACAATGACCTTGGGGCAAGGAGACGAAAGAAGAACAGAAAGGCTCACGGCTTTTATTGTGCCAGGTCTTTCTGGATATAACATGTACCTTGGAAGGCCAGGGATCAATGCTTTCAAAGCCATTCACACACTCATCACTTAAAAATGAAGTACTTGACCTCAAGCGGAAAGGTGGTTACGATAAGAGGAAGCCAAAAGATGGCCCGAATGTGTGAAGTCCGCATCATGGACAGCCTTCCTAGTGAGGAAGTGGTCAAAACTGTGGGATCGGACAAGGAGTTTAAAGGAAAGTTACCTTCTTCCCCAGGGCCGGATCAAGAAAAGGAAGAATGTCGAACAGCCCAAGATCCCCCCAGAGAGGTACATTTAAAATCTGACCCTTCTAAATTTTTTAAAATAGGAACTGCGTTTAACAGTGGAGAGCAAACTCACCTAATGAGGTTCCTGGAAAAAAGAAGGGCAACATTTGCTTGGAGCACGGACGAGATGCCTGGTATAGACCCAAGCGTTATCCGGCATGAGCTCAGGGTAGACCCTAAACATCCGGCGGTCAGGCAAAGGAGAAGGGTAATAGGGGAAGAAAGAGATTTAGCCGCACGAACCGAGGTCCAAAAACTCCTTAAAGCCGGATTCATCAGGGAGGTCGCGTATCCACGGTGGTTGGCTAATGTTGTCATGGTGAAAAAAGCAAATGGAAAATGGAGAATGTGCGTGGATTTCACAGATCTAAATAAGGCATGTCCTAAGGATTTTTATCCCCTGCCATCAATAGATAGATTGGTGGTCTCAACTGCCCAGAGTTCTGTGTTAAGTTTTCTGGATGCTTTCTCCGGCTATAATCAAATAAAAATGAAAGAGGATGATTCGGAAAAAACTTCCTTCATTACTTCAGCCGGAACATTCTGTTACAAAGTAATGCCTTTCGGCCTAAAGAATGCAGGGGCCACTTTTCAGCGAATGATTGACAAAGTGTTTTGTCAGCAAATTGCCCGAAATGTAGAAGCTTACGTTGATGACATAGTTGTGAAAAGCCCGTCAAAGGAACAACACATGAAGGATTTAGAAGAAACATTCGACACTCTGGATAAATACCAAATCAAGCTAAATCCAGAAAAGTGCGTGTTTGGTGTAACCAAAGGGAGGTTTCTTGGTTTCATTGTTGGGCAACGAGGTATTGAGGTTGATCCGGAAAAAAGTCAGGCAATCCTCGACCTTTCCCCTCCAAGAAATATCAAAGATGTCCAAGCTTTGAACGGAAGACTCACAGCATTAAGTAGATTCTGTTCTAAGCTTCAAGAAAAATCAATCCCGTTCTTCAATATTTTAAGGAAGAACAGCAAATTCCAGTGGGGACAAGAGTGCATAGAAGCGTTTGAAAAGATCAAGGAGATGCTTCGGGATCTACCTAAATTGGGTGTACCTGCCCCGGGACAAGACCTATACCTTTACTTGTCCGCAACAGATTGGGCGGTTGCAGCTGTCTTAATCATGGAGGAAAAAAGGGAGATACCAGTTTACTATACGGGCAAAATCTTAAGCCCAACAGAAGGACGGTACACTAATATAGAAAAAGTCTTGTTCGCACTGGTAGTGGCATCAAGAAAACTACGACCCTACTTCCAGTCACACCGAATCTTTGTCAGGACCAATTGGCCGCTCAAACAAATTGCGAACAATCCGAATGCCTCCGGGGATGGTAAGCTGGACAGTAGAGCTGACACAATATGAAATTCACTTCATGCCCAGAACGGCGATTAAAGCTCAGGCCTTAGCGGACTTCATAACAGAAACAAGCTTTGCAAAAGAAAAGAAACAAACTCAGAGTCCATATGTCATCTTGGTTGATGGGGCTCGATGCAAAAGTGGGGCAGGAGCTGGAATAGTGGTACAGGCACCAGATGGGCAAAGCTTGAATTATGCCTTCCGACTGGACTTTGATGTCACTAATAATGAAGCCGAATACGAAGCTCTTATCCAGGGTTTGGAAGTAGCCACAGCCCTCGGGGCGACAGGTTCCATAGAATAGATACCTTCTCTGTTTATTTCATACTTATAAAATCCTGTCTGAGGTAAAACTTATGAAAATGTAACCTATTTTTAACAGAGTTAGAGGTGTATTCAGACTCTATGTTGGTGACAAGACAAAATGACAACATCTACGAAGTCAAAGAGGAAAAACTATGGAGGTACTTGCTCAAGGTCCAGGAACTAAGGCAAATTTCCAAAATGCGAACTAAAACACCTTCCCCGTGAGGAGAATGTCGAAGCTGATGCCTTGGCCAAATTGGCAAGTATGGCCGAAAAAGTACCCAATGAGATATGGCTGGAAGTCAGAACCTCCCCAAGTATAGAAGGAGCTCAGGTGCTGGCGATAGGGACAAATGACCAAGAAGAATCCTGGATGACCCCAATCATAGATTACATACGGCATGGAAAACTGCCGGAGGAGGAAAAGGAGGCCAGGATAGTAAAAAGGCGGGCCGCATCATTCTTTATTGAAGATAACCAGCTGTATAAGCGATCTTTTGCAAGACCTGCTCTGAAGTGTGTCACCATAGCTGAAGGAGCAGAGTTAGTAAGAGAGATACATGATGGGCTCTGCGGAAATCACCAGGGAGAAAGGACCACAACTCAAAATCTTAAGACTCGGATATTTTTGGCCGAAAATGATGGAGCACTGCAAGGAATATATACGAAGATGTCGCAAGTGTCAAGAACATGGAAATAAGATACATACTCCTCCGGCGGAGCAAAAATCTATTCTATGCCCAATTCCCTTTGCTATGTGGGGGTTGGACATTGTGGGCCCATTCCCGGAATCTTCACCAGGGAGGTTCAAATTCATGTACGTTGCTATCGACTACTTCACAAAGTGGGTTGAAGCAATGCCTACTATCTCCATCACGGCTAGGAAGTCACAAGAATTCATTTGGAAATATGTGGTATGCAGGTTTGGCATACCAAAAGCCATAGTAACTGATAATGGAACACATTCAATTGCGAAAGCTTCCGAGAATTCTGTGAAGAATGGAAGATCGACTTGAGATTTGCATCAGTAGCCCATCCTCAGGCGAATGGGCAGGTTGAGAATGCAAATGGCCAAATAGTAAAGGCGATGAAAGAGGAAACTCGATGAAAAAAAGGAAAGTGGGCAGAATTGTTACCCCAGATCCTATGGTCGTACCGAACAACAGA
The DNA here is from genome assembly GCA_023374045.1 of Limonium bicolor. Classification (NCBI taxonomy): domain Eukaryota; kingdom Viridiplantae; phylum Streptophyta; class Magnoliopsida; order Caryophyllales; family Plumbaginaceae; genus Limonium; species Limonium bicolor. Next base: position 111,641,455 of record CM041782.1, on the reverse strand, counting down.
AAGAGGACCGACAGGAGAGACGCCTTACAGATTGACGTATGGTTTGGAAGCCGTCATTCCGGCGGAGATTGTGGTGCCGTCCATAAGATGGGAATCATATGACGAAGAGACCAACAATCAGGGAGTACAGGATCACCTTGACCTCCTTGAAGAAACCAGGACGGCCGCCGCAGTAAGGATGGCAAAAGATAAATCCAAGGTAGAAAGGTATTTCAACAGGAGGGTGAAAGAACGAAGTTTTGCCCCAGGGGAATTAGTCCTCCGAGAAGTTAAGCAACCCAAGAAGCTGGAACCCCAATGGGAAGGGCCATACATCATACACCAGAAGACGGGACGAGCTTCATACCGCTTGAAAAATGGAGAAGGGTACGAATTGCCACATTCTTGGCATGGGAATGTCTGAAAAAGTTCTATGTATAACATTTGAAACTCTTCAATAAAACGTATTATTTTTTGAAAAAAAAAGAAAAGAAAAAAGTAAGCACCGGCCAAGAGCCGCAGGCTATCATGCCTTGAAAGTAAGCACCGGCCAACGAGCCGCAGGCTATCATGCCTTGAAAGTAAGCACCGGCCAACGAGCCGCAGGCTATCATGCCTTGAAAGTAAGCACCGGCCAACGAGCCGCAGGCTATCATGCCTTGAAAGTAAGCACCGGCCAACGAGCCGCAGGCTATCATGCCTTGAAAGTAAGCACCGGCCAACGAGCCGCAGGCTATCATGCCTTGAAAGTAAGCACCGGCCAACGAGCCGCAGGCTATCATGCCTTGAAAGTAAGCACCGGCCAACGAGCCGCAGGCTATCATGCCTTGAAAGTAAGCACCGGCCAACGAGCCGCAGGCTATCATGCCTTGAAAGTAAGCACGGCCAACGAGCCGCAGGCTATCATGCCTTGAAAGAAACATCCGGCCAGTTAGCCTTAGGCTATCTTGCTTTAAAATTAGGTGTCAGCAAACAGGCCGCAGGTTCCTATACTCCATATCCTATAAAATCCGGCTAAAACAAGGAGTCTAGCCGGAACAAAAGGTCCAAAACCGAAAATCCCTTGTGTTATAAAGAAATGAATACTACACTGGCATAACTCACATAAACATAACCATACGGGCAATAAAAATTGGCTCAAAAGAGTTATTCTGGCGGACAAGTAACTGAAGATGGAGAAAGATATAAGCTTATATTCCTCCCAAAGTGTGGGGTAAAAACAGTTACAAAATATGGTCATTCGGCAAAACACAAAAAATACAAGCCGAAACCGAAACTCCCCTAAAAAAAAAGAACGACTATTCTACTTTTTCTACAACTTCTTTTTCGGCAGTCAACAGCCTATCGCCGCTACCAGCTACGCTCTCAGAAGACTTGGACTTCCTGGAAAGACGTTGCACTCCTCCGGCGGACGGCAGGATATTGCTTCCAGCTGGAAGGAATGAGGCCTCGCCGGCGCCAAAACATGTCTCTCCAGGACTGCGGCAGAACCTTTCGAGCTCCAAAAAGAAGTTGGACTTCTGGGCAACAGCCTTAAATTCCAGCTTGTTGTACAGATCATCATCTAGTAACTCTCCTTTCTCAAGAGAGTGATCCGAAACAATCTGCTGGCAAATATCAACTATCCGGCGGCACTGGGAAGCAAAGGACTCCTTTAGATGAGCGTTAATGGTGCCTTGCTTCTGTATCTCCTCCTGGGATTGCCGAGAAAACGACTTGAGCCTGGCCACCTGAGATTCAAGGGTCAGGACTTGGGCTCGATACTTGTCACGTTCACAATTGGCAGAAGACAGCTCCTCCTTTGCACGGGCTATCCGTCCACTCAACTGGGTGACGTGCTTCAGTAAATTGGCAGCACTCATGCCTAGCCGGAACAAAAAGAATAAGAAGAAGAAAGGGCCAAAAAGAGAGGAAAAAGTTAAAAGCCTGAAAGTTTACCGTGACCTAATGGCTCAGTATTCTCGGCCTGAGAGCGAGACTTAGCTTCCTCCAGCTCTCTTACTTTCTCCTCCAGCCTCGCCCTCTCTTCTATCAGGGCGGTTTTATCCGCAACAAGAGTTTTCTTCTCTTCTTCCAAAAGAGAACAATCTCGGAGCAGAGACTGCTTCTCTTGATCAAAGGAAGACCTTGACTGCTCTTCCAGCGCGGCCTTTTCTTCCAGCAGGCGGTCGTGCTCTTGCATAAGCTTTCTTTTTCCTTCACAAGAGCTTCGTTCTCCCGTTGAAGAGCTTGCTTCTCCAGCTCAAGAGCTTCAGCCTCCTGCTTGAAAGAGTTCCCCTCCTGGTAGAAAAAGGCCTTCTCAGCCTGAAGATTGTTCACCTCACTCTGAAGATTGTTCACTTCGTTCCGTGCATGGAGCGTACCTGATCCAGCGTAATGTCCAGGTCAAAGAAGGATCAAATTAGCTTATCCTTATTCAAGGGAAACAAGAGACGATTTCATACCTCTATCAATGTATTATCGGCCTCCTTGATCCGGCCTCTTAGAGAAAAGTTCTCTTCTCGAAGTTTCTTCAGCTGCAGCTCGTACTCATCACGCAGGCGCTCACATTCTCGCCGAGACAACTGCAGGTCTTTGTTGATTGCCTCAGTCCTCTCCTTTGCCTTACAATCGATCTCGTACTCAACCTGGTCAATATAGGCATCGTGAGAAGAGCGGGACAGCTTCAGTTCCTCTTCAACATTGTTGGCTCGGCTTTCCTCGTAGCGGAGCCTGGATCGGAGGTTGCCAAAGTGAACCTCAGCACTTTGGGCCATGGACATCACCTAAAAAAAACGGTACAATGCATAAATTCAGGGAAAAACCAAAAATGAAACAAGAAAAGAAGCATAAAAGTGATATGCATGTCAACCTGAAAGATTCCCCCCCACATCATGTCAAACACTTCATTTGCTGGGAGGGAATGCCGCATGATGGCATCCGCCCCCCCATCCCCGATCCGCAGCCTTTTCTTGGTAGCAGTGAAGGTCGCTGGAGGAGCGAAGATCCCGTCTGGATGACCGGATCTCTTAATCGCCTCTTTCCAGACAGAGGAATACTTGGCGGCATCACAGGTTATCAGAGGAAGAGGGTGCCCGCAATGGTAAAACCACCCTTCCTTCTGGGAGGGACCAGTGTAGGACTCCTGAGCAGGAGGAGGAGGGGAAGAGGAGGAGGAAGCTATGTAGCCTTCTCTCTGCTCACCCTGGGGCTCAGGACCCTCCGGCAAAGGAGAGGCTATATAATCCTCTCTTTGCTTACTTCGGAGCTCAGGGTCCTCCGGCACCTGCCGATACTCCATTGCTTATCCCTTGCCGCATCCACGGCCGCAGCAACGTCGATGGAGAATGATCCTGAAGCTCAGGATCACCAGAGGTTTGTGGCTCTACGGCCTTCGGCTTCGATATGTTTTCTTTTTTAATCTTCTCTTGGCAGGAGCAGTGGCTGCCGCAATGATAAAAACAGTTAGAACCAGAAGAATGAAACTGAAAAAAGAATACCAAAAAAGAAGGAAACTTAAAGGACAGGAGAAGGCGGCAAAGCAAACAAAACCTTCTCCAGCCGAAGGACCAACGCAGAGGTCTGTGGCCTCCAGGGTGTTTTCCTGAGCAGGATCTGAGGAAAAGTAACCCGTCAAATCAGGAAATAACTCACAAATAGGAGTCGGATGACCGGACTCCCGCCCGGGCGAGAACCAAGGTCTAAACCTGAACCAGGGGTGAGGGGAAGAGGACACGGCGCCCAGACTTGGGGCTCACGTGCCATGTACCTGACTGCCCGACGCCAGCACGTTCAGGAGATTCTAGCCTCTTCTTTTTTTTTCAAATGACCAGCCTGGTCATCACCAGCTTCTCGCCTGGAGCGCTTTGCCGGAGCAGCGCTCTCCAAAAGCTGCTCAGCCGCATCAGTAGCCGCATCCAGCGTATCGTAGTAGTTAATTTTTTCGTCCCCGTTCTTAAAGGTGACGAAGTTCCAGCTATGGAAGGGGCTGATCTTTTCCCCCTTCTGGAAAAAGTCTGAAACAACATATCCAAACAATAAGGAGGCCGAATGAAGCGACAGAACTCATACTAAGAAATAAAGACACTTACTGTGATATGTCTTCAGAGAAGACAAGCGTTCTTTTGTAAAAAATGCCTCGACAGTCGGCAGTTTCTTGTTTACTGCCCTCAGAACCTTCGAAATAGGGATCTCAGCCGGAGGAATTTGGGGGCTGAACAACTGACCTTTTCCGACCTCAGCAGAGTATGGGACGCCCAAGATTCGGCCGGACGGAGGAACGACGACGAACCACCGCGACCCCCAGTCGTGGGCCTTCTTATAGTCAAAAAGGGAGTACCCAGTCTTCGCGATGAGGGTTAGGCTATCAGGATCCTTCCTAACTGTGAAGAATCGGACGAAGTCAGTACCCTCCGGCCGAATTTTGCTTTCCTCGCAAAGAGAAACAAAAGCGTGGAGGTGCGAAATGGCCTTCGGATGAAGGTGAGCGAGGGTGCAGCAGCGGCGAAGGAGGAACCCTAGCACGAAAGGGTGGGGGGAATGGTCAAACCGGAGCGGAAGAAATCAGCGTAGACAACGTACCCGCGGCCAAAATCGTCGTTAGGGTGGAATCAGAGGATGGCAAAAAAATTTGTGTGCCAAGTGGGGCTTCGACAGCCCCGAGACAATCGCAGAGGGTGGAGTAATTGAGAGAAGAAGGAAAGGGCTGACGCCCAGATCGGAAGGGTCTTGCGGGCTTCAGGTACGAGGGGCGAAAGCCGTTAGGAGACTGAGAGCCCTGAATCGCTTCAATGGCGGGCGGAAATTTGGCAGCGAGCTTACTCTGTTTGGCAGAGGAGGAAGACATTGTCAAGGTTGGCAAAGAATCGAAGGATGACGGCAATGAAAGACGAGGTAGCACACAACGACAGAAAGGCGAGAGAAGAAGAGCGGTCGAAGTAAAGGGCCAGTAGAGGAAAGAAGAAAGAGCTCAAAAAATTGGGCTTTAAGGAAAGTTTTTTCCCGCTCAAAAAAAATATATATATATGTGCGAACAAAAAGTGTCTTTTTTTTGCAGGGGAAGAGAAAGGGCCGCACGCTTCCTAAAGACGCTTCCGACGTTTAGTCGAAAGAAAGGCCCTGCGTATTCTACACCGACAACGGGCGGAAAATTCAAAAAGCGGAACGAACCACGAGCTACGCATGTGGCCAATAAGAAGTTCCTTTTCTCCAAGTATGAAGAAAAAGAACTTGTGGGACTGAGATAAGGAGACAACAGAACTTGGGTAGCCTCAGAATTGGCCACAGGCAGTCGCAAAATTTTTTCACCAAAACACAAGACACAGAAGTTCTATTTTCTTCACCGAAATTCAGAAAGATAGAACTTGTGGGACTGATGAGAAGGGAAGAAATAGCGCCAGGCCAAAGCAGGATACGTAGAGCATCCGGCCGCTCTAGCCGGATGAGGTCAGAAGCTTATAGAGCATCCGGCCGCCTCTAGCCGGATGGAAGTGCAAACACATAGAGCATCCGGCCATCTCTGGCCGGATGAAAATGGGGCTTAGGCAAAGCAAAGCATCATACGACCGGCCGCTTGTGGTCGGTCAAAGATACTAGGAGGGGGTAGAACTGTACTTAAACATGTAAAATACAGGCTGGCACCAAAAAGACCAGGCCCAAAAAACTATAAATAAGGGTGTACCCCCATGAAATAAGACACGCGATATTTGGCAATCAAACTCACATTCGATTCTAATAGAAGCTCTCTTTCTCCCTCTCCACTCTCGCGAGATTCTGAGTCCGAGACCAGGTAATGTAGGATAGAAGGTCAGATCGGATCGTACTAGGATAGATGTACTGTCACATAGCGATCGAGTTGGATCTTGTCAGGATAGATATACAGTTTCACCCCCACACTTGCTAGTGTCCATGGTCCTTGAAGCGCTAGCTCTGACAGGAAGAGTCGAAGATCCTACGAAAAATGTGCAAGAGTTACTCTTAAATTTCTCCTAATTCACTTTGGGGTGTTCTTGAGTTCAGTTGATAAATATCTACAATGTAAAGCCAAAAAGAAACTAGGCGCAAAATGGATTCCGAATAAAATCGTAAAAATGTCATAGTTAGATAACCAAAAGGGGACTCATAAAATGAGTCCCATAGTAGAGTATTAAAAAAGGTGCTAAAAACACCGTAATGCAAAATGTAAGTACGGCAATGCGAAAGTAAATAAAGTTTAAAGGACAAACATAACAAATATCCAAACTGAATAAATAAGTCTAAAAGAGAGTCAAAAGCTAGATGAACAAGCAGAAAAACAATGGCATCAGAGGCTGGCTACTGAGGAGGGGGGCCACCACGCGCTGCCTGCTCGCGAAGGAACTGCATGTGGGCATCCATCTGTCGCTGGTGCTCCATCATGAGGCGCTGGTGCTCAGCCATCTGTCGCTGAAACGCCTCAAGCTGCTCCGGGGTCACGGTGCCGGTCGGCGGTGGAGGAGGCAGGGCGAGGAATGGACCGGGCGCAGAGGATGCACCACCGCTCTGGCCCTGTGCAGCGTCGTTCTTCTGCCACCCCAAGTCAGTACGAGTAAAACCCATCTTTTGTAGAGAGGTGGCGGAGATAGGATCCATAGGTAGGCTGGCCACCTCACCCGCTCTGGGCTGGACTCCGAAGCGAGTAAGTGGTGGGTATCCTTCTTCTCGACTATGTGACAGAGGTGGGTCATGATAAGATCCGAGAGGGAGAGAGGTTTGTCAGGATCCGGCGCCACCATGTAGTCCATCAAGTAGCAGTCGGTGGCGTTTAGATCTTTGCTATCTCTGGGAAGAAGATTGTGACGGATAAGAGCAACCATGATCCGCTTCACCGAATCTCCCACCATGTTCGGGGTCATGGTGACCCTGACATCGGTCCCTTCCTGGTTCTTACGACGCGTCTGGAATGGGAGAGTGCTGAGATAGTGGCGCCGGTGGTCATTGAGGTCGCCAGGATGGATGAATTTGGAATGTTGGAGCTCATCACGGGCTAGGTGGAAAAACGCATGGACGTCCGCCCACCGAATGACGATGGGCTCACCACTGATGACGGAGGTGATCTCTCTCCTCCTCCTATATGCCGAAGCATTGGCGTAAAACTCCTTGATAAGACGAGGGTAGTATTGTCGTCCCATGGTGAGCAAGCAGCTCCACCCGATGGCGTCGAGATATGGCCGGAGCTTCAAGTCTTCAACGAGCACCGGATCCACAGTGCGCTCCCTAACAATCTCCCTGCGTTGGGGAGAGTCGAACCAACTGTGTGCATCTTCGCTGACGAAGATGTCATCTATGAGGTCATTGGGGTGGTTGGGCTCTTGGTTGGGTGCAGCAGTGTTCCTCCTGGCGTGATGTGGTCGGTGTGCCATTGTTCTGCAAAACAAAGAAACAAAAATAAACGCGAGATAGAAGAAAGGAAAAATAGCAAAAATTGAGACATTATAGCATAAATAGGATGACAAGAAGCAATTGGGCAAAAGATTAAGCATTAAGCACATTGGAGATCAAAAGAAACGAAAATGTACAGAAAATTTTTGACAGAATCTCCCCCGTTTTTCTATCCTTTCCCGGTTCTAAGAACCTCCACAAAATTTGCCCGAAGGCTGTCATTCAAGTATTTAAGCACCCCAATACCACAATTTAACCAACGGGTTCAAAGCTCACCAATCAATTCGACAATTTATTCATTTATGCACATTGTGAGTGATTTCATTCTCAACCATCCTAGCACCCTACCGTAGCCATTTGAAAAATATATATTGTGCTCACTGCACCCACTAAATCCCACAAAGCGATAGCATAAGTTGAATATTCCAGAAAAAGCTTCAACCTCGAATTGTAAAGTAATACCCGGTCTCCCTCATAGAACTCCCGCCTTAGGATCATTTTGTCATGCCACCTCTTGGCCTTCTCCTTGTAAATACGGTTGTTCTCATAGGCTTCTTCCTGGAATTCCTCTAGTTCGGTGAGTTGAAATCTTCTTTTGTCGCCGCCACTCTTGAGGTCAAAGTTCAAGGCTTTCACAGCCCAATAGGATTTGTGCTCCAACTCGACGGGTAAGTGGCAAGCCTTTCCGAAGACGAGACGATATGAGGACATCCCGATGGGAGTCTTGTATGCCGTCTGGTAAGCCCATAATGCATCGTCTAATCTTAAGGACCAATCCTTCCTTGAGGAGTTCACCGTATTTTGCAATATCCATTTCAACTCCCTATTGGTTACCTCGGCTTGCCCATTGGTTTGAGGGTGGTAAGGCAAGGATACCTTGTGTCTCACTCCGTATTTTTCCATCAAAGCCTCAAACTGTTTGTTACATAAGTGAGATCCCCCATCGCTGAGAATCGCTATAGGCACCCCAAACCTCGTGAAGATATTTTTCTTTAAGAATTTGGTCATGACCTTGGCATCATTGGTGGGAGATGCAATGGCCTCCATCCATTTTGTGACATAGTCTACCACCACCAAGATGAAAATATTTGAGTGGGAAGAGGGGAAGGGGCCCATGAAGTCAATGCCCCATAGATCAAAGGGTTCAACCTCGATCATCACATTTAACAACATCTCATGCTTCCAGGATATGTTCCCTAGCATCTGGCAACGGTCGCAGGCGGGAAAAAAGGAGTGGCAGTCTTCATGAAGCGTCTTCCAGAAGAAACCGGATTGTAGTACCTTGGCTGCTGTCCTTGCTGGCCTATGGTGCCCTCCTACCTCAAGAGAGTGGCAATGGGTGAGGATGCTCTGAACTTCATTCATCGGTACACATCGCGTAATCATCCCGTCGACATAGATTCTAAACAGGTAAGGGTCATCCCAGAAGTAGTGCTTGATGTCGATGAAGAATTTCTTTCTCTGCTGATATGTCATCTAATACGGAACTACTCTCACCTAATAGTTTGCAATGTCAGCAAACCAAGGATCACCAGTTTCTCCAATTGTGAACACGGTTTCATCTGGAAAGAGCTCATTGATAGAGGTGTCATCATCCGGTGGCTTCATACCAAAAAGGTGATCAGCAACAACATTTTGGTGCCCGGTTAATCCCTAACCTCGATTTTAAATTCTTGGAGTAGAAGGATCCATCTCAACAGTCTTGGCTTGGCATCCTCCTTGGTGAACAAATATTTGAGAGCGGAGTGGTCTGTGTGCATAATCACCTTACTACCCAAGAGATTGGAGCGGAACTTATCTAATGCAAAGACCACTGCTAGAAGCTCTTTTTCGGTTGTGGCATAATTTCTCTGAGCATCATTGAGGGTCCTGCTTGCATAGTAGATAGTTTCTCAAAATCTTCTCCCTTTTCTGATATAGAGCTGCTCCCACTGCATAGTCACTTGCATCACACATTATTTCAAAGGGAAGGCTCCAATCCGGTGATACAACTATCGGGGCTGAGACAAGGCACTTCTTGAGAGTGTTGAAGGCCTTTAGACATTCTTAAGTTAATTCGAATTTGACATCTTTGGCTAAGAGGTCACACAGAGGTTTAGAGATTTTGGAGAAGTCCTTGATGAACCTTCTGTAGAACCCGACATAGCCAAGAAAACTTTTAATGTCTTTAATCGAGGTAGGCAGTGGTAGCTTCTCTATGAGTTCAACCTTGGTCTGGTCAACTTCAATCCCATTGGAGGAGATCTTGCGCCCGAGGACGATCCCTTCTCTCACCATGAAATGAAATTTCTCCCAATTAAGTACTAGATTGGTTTCCTCACATCGGGAGACAATGGCGTCCAAGTTCTTTAGGCATGAGTTGAGGTTGAGCCCAAATACCGAGAAGTCGTTCATGAAAACCTGCATGCTTTTTTCAATGAAATCGGAGAAGATTGCCATCATACACCTTTGGAAAGTTGCGGGAGCATTGCATAATCCGAAGGGCATTCTCCGATAGGCGAACATTCCATAAGGGCATGTGAACATGGTCTTCTCTTGATCTTCCGCGGCTATGGGCATTTAGAAATACCCCGAGTAGCCATCAAGAAAGCAGTAGAAATCTTGTCCGGCTAACCTCTCTAGCATTTGGTTGATGAAGGGCAAAGGGAAGTGATCCTTCCTTGTGGCCGTGTTCAACTTCCTGTAGTCGATACACACTCTCCAACCGGTTATTGTTCTTTGAGGGACCAGCTCACCCTTAGCATAGGACACAACCGTGATTCCTCCTTTCTTTGGCACCACTTGAGTCGGACTCACCCACTGATATCGGAAATGGGATAGATGATTCCGGAGTCGGGCAGTTTTAGGACTTCCTTTTTAACCACCTCTTTCATGTTCGGGTTGAGACGTCTTTGAGGTTGAACAAGTGGCTTGTAGTTATCCTTCATGAAGATCCAGTGAGTGCACAAATGTGGTGCAATACCCCTTTTGTCTGAAATGGACCACCCAATAGCCCTCTTGTGGTCTTGAAGCACCCTCAATAAACTGTCCTCTTGTGCTCCTGTGAGAGATGAATAAATAATAACAGGAAGATCACAAGGTTCAGTTAAATAAGCGTATTTTAAATGAGAGGGTAAGGGTTTCAACTCCACGGTGGGAGGCTTCTCAACCGAGGTGAGGATCTTTTGTGCGGTTCGTCCAAAGGCTCCAGTGGTTGGTAGTGTGTCCGATATGGCATTGACCTATTGTCTAATGCAGCTACCATCTCTCTCACCTTCGGTTCATTTCCCGGTCTCCACAAGTATCAGTCAGAGCAATTGTAAGAGCATCATAATCAAAGCAAGCAGAATAATTATCTTTTAAAATAGAGTTAACAACATCTATGCAAAAAACAGCTTCCGCATGTGCGACTTTTTCACTACCTTAGACATGTCAAACTCAGGTTTCTCTCATGAAATCTCAAGATAATTTTTCCATTTTCCACATCTATTAAGGTCATAGCAGTTCTCAAGAAAGGTCGACCTAATATCAGTGGTACTCTAGCATCCTCTTTCATATCAATCACAATGAAATCAACCGGGACACAAAAGTTCCTACAGTCACTACCAAATCCTCAACTTTCCCTTTCAGGAAAACCAATGACCTATCAGCAAGTTGCAATTGCATAGCAGTGGGTGCACACTCGTCAATCCCAAGTTTATTAAAAATTGAAAGCGACATGAGATTTATACTTGCACCTAAATCACATAATCCACTACCACAATTCACATCACCAATAGAGCAAGGGATTATAGGCAAACCGAGGTCTTTAAGTTTTGAAGGAGGGTTCCGTAGTAGGACCGTCGAGATCTCCTCAGTGAGCTGCACCGTCTCCGCCCCAAGTGTTGCTCTCTTGTTAGCAAGAATGTCCTTCATAAACTTGGCGTATATAGGCATTTGTTTCAAAGTATAAGGAACATTGATTGTTAATTTGTTAAAAGTGCTTAGAAACTTCCCAAATTGTTCACCTAAATTTTTCTTTTTGAGTCTATTTGGGAATGGAAGAGGAAGTAGAGGTTTAGCAAGAGTAGAAGGGGAAGATGATTCAAGAGACTCTTTCTCCTTGGAAATGTTTTTCGGTTGAGAAGGAACTTCCTCAACAATCTCTTGTTCTTCCTCTTGACAATCTTGACTTTCTTCATTTTGATTCTTTTGATTTTCAAGATCAACTTGTGGAGATGAGGTTTGTAGGGGCCGACCACTTCTCAAGGTTACTCGCTTTGGCGTCTTCCCTCGGGTTGGGCCTTAGCTGACTTGGAAAAGTGCCTGGTGGTCTTTGGGAGAGTTGTTGAGATATTTGACCAAGTTGAGTTTCAATGTTTTTGTTGAATGTCGTTTGATTAGCATTGAAAGCCTCTTGTTTCGAGAACTTGGTCTTTGCTGTGACAATGAAATCCACCATGAGATTCTCCAACCTTGAAGTCCCACTTGAAGAAGAAGAGGGGGACTCTTGTTGTTGTTGTTGATGTTGAAAACCCAGAGGAGTTCCTAGTGGTCTATACCCGGATTGAAAATTTGATGGTTGACTTTGAGCTAACCTTGGGAGTTGTTGAAGTTTTTTTTTTTGTACTCCTTCCAAGCCCTTTAATCATCATTTTATTAACACTAAAACAACTCAATCTCTTCCTCATTATACAATAACACCACTAATACTCAAAGCAATGTTAGTTCCTCATATTCAAGCATTTAAAAACGAAAAGCAAAACGCAAAATCAAAAATGAAAAACAAAACAATCCGAACAAATACTAAAAGTCTAAAACGAAAGCAACCTTAATCCTCACTAATCAAATTTGATATATAATTACACAAAGTAGAAATAAAAAAAGAATAAAAGAAAAGTAATGAAAAGTAAAAATCAAAAACAAAGGCACAACCACACAAAATGAGCAAAAAAACCACAATTATTCACTCAAACATTTTGTCGAGCACCTTGTGTGCACATATAATTTCACTTCTACAATACTACATATATACACAAATTTCATACAATCCACTAATTCAATCATCCACATTCACATTCAACCACAATTTCAGCAATAATCACAATAAATTCATAAATTTAGGTCAAAATCGATTTACCTTCTTCTTCTCCCCTAATTCACTTGCTGTTGCTGTTTCTGTTCCACTTTGCCGGTGACGACGCGGCGGCGACGACCAGGCGGCGAGGAAGGCGCGGCGGCGAGGGCGAGGCGGCGGCGGAAGGAGCTGTAGTCGCGGTCGCCTCTTCGGTCGCAACAGCAGCGGGAGTTCGATCGAGGGTTGAAGCGTCGGGGTGAAATGCGATGAATGAGGGTAGGGGATGTTATTAAAGGACCTATTTCGGCGGTTCTTAAGTAAGAACCGCCGAAATAGGTCGTCGATATATTTTTTTTAAAAAAAAATGAGCCCCTATTTTGGCGGTTTTTACATTACAATTGCCGAAATAGGTGGTCCGTATTTTTAAAAAATAAAACAGACCTATTTTGGCGGTTCTTACTTAAGAACCGCCGAAATAGGTATCTGACCAATTTCAGAAAGCGCCCTATTTCTACGGTTGTTTAACAACCGCAGAATAGGGGCGCAGAAATAGACCATTTTTGTACTAGTGAATGTTCCCACAACTTTGTGCCTTAGTCATATTTCATTGTTTTTTGTCTCTTACGACTTAGATGGTTTTTCAAATCTTGCTTCAGAAAACCTAAACAATCTCTACCACCGGTTTGTATTGCCATCACCTCGTAAGATGAACAGAGGCTTAACCCAGCTCGGTGAGAAGTTTTGGCAAATACCATTTGAGCCTGTGTTAAGCGACGGTTTGAACGCAGTAAGAACGCTTCATTTTTGTCCACAAATTCGTGGTTGTGTTCGTCCTCCCATCTCCCTATGTAATAGACATTTTTTACGGGGTTCCTCCTGAAGTACATATGCGCATTACAACCAATTCTTGACAAAGCCCTATTCTTCTTCTTCACTGTGACATCCTTGTCGGCAGCTTGTTGTGGATTTGTTGTTTGATTTTTGGGGTTATTATTGCTCCCTTTTGGAAAACCTTCGCGACTACAAACCAGTAGCACATACTCTTCAATTTTAGTCTTCTTGCCAAGAGTACCATATTGCTTTCTCACACCAAATGCTTTGGTGTTTGTATAGTCAACGTAAAATCTTATGTAGCCTTCCACAGAGTCAAACTCCAACTTCTGCCAATATTCCTCATTTTGTGGTGTCAAATCACCCACCCCTGCAGTAAATACAAAGATAAGTATACTTCCCACCATAAAAACACATGAGTCAATAATAATATACATGGATTAACAAATACCACATTCCGGTTAAAAATATACCACAATGGTCAATAATTATGTACAAATATGTCAGGTGCAACTAAACTAATTTTTGTTTGTGTCAGTTACGTATGGATGTAGGCAATTGCACTTGCTATTTGAATATAATGCCTCTTACCTACATAGAAAAATACAACATTGATTGTGTGAACTGCATATCAGTTCCATGCTAATATTATACTAGTGCAAAATAAAAAAGTATCATTCTTACAATTATATTGTATATCAACAAACCTCGATTCTGAAAACAACATAAAAAAATATCTAACAACAATTAAAGATGATGATATACCAAATATGAATGTATAAAAAACCATAGTTACGTCAATATAGTACAAGTGCAAACCCAACAAAATACCACAAATTGTAAATAATAATAAAGTACATAATGAATAACAAAATAATAAATAAATTGTCAAGACTAACCTGATGCATCTTTATGCAAAACGAGCTCATGGTTTTCTTCTTCACCAATGGGTTGCTCACCTCCGAAGGTATCATTCGGATCCTTAGGGGAATTGTTCAAATCAATAGTCAAGGAGGATGACGGCTCCATGTTCAAATCAATATCATTTACTGACATGTTAGATCTGTCATCTACTTGTATCAAATTACTAAATAGCTCACATGATGAATCTTGATGACTCTGTTGCATAACAGATGGAACTGGAACAAAATAAGATGTAGAAGCTTGATTATAACAATCATCCATCATACAACCATAGATTAATTAAGTTGTGGCCAGAATGTCCTCTACTTATGTCTGCACCAGAGTGAAGAAGATCATTGACATTAACAGGAAAAAATAACTTATAAAATTTAATTCAAATCATAGAGGATTATCTGACATTATACCTGATGATAATTCACTTCAAGTATATTCCTGTTCACTACTGGATACAATTTTTGAATTAAGTTCACCGTTTTACTATTCCTCTTCTTGTCACTTCTGTAAGTGAATTTGATTACTTAGTCTCAACAATGGTGGACCGTCACCTCTTAGGATTCAATCTGGACTCCAGAATATTTGTTGTGTCGCTTGAATTCTTTCGTCAATGTGAAGAGAAAGTTTTTTTCCGCCGGAACACTGAAGAAGGATGGATGACGCAGCCAGAATTTGAATTGATTGTTTGAGGGGTCGTAGATTCCGTATTTTCTGATGAACGTCTTCAGCGGCGGTTCAATTCTGGAAAAAAATCTCAAATTAGTTGCGGTTGTGAAGTGATTATAATAAACAAAAAAATAATAACTAATCCCTAAAACAGTTAATAACTACCTATAATATATAATTACTAAATTTATAATCTGATCATTTATCTAATGGTCATAATTAAATCCAGCAGACTAGCGACCATGCGGGACGGCCGCTCCATATTGGGTGCAGCACCACATGCCACGGTGGAAAAAAATTACATGTCAGCACTTTCTAGGTCAGAGAATGATCAATGCAGAGAGTAGAAACAAACACCAGACTCACTTCCTTCGCACAATTTTAGAATTGATTTCACCAAATCGAAAGAACAAACAACATTTTGTTGCCACTAAACAGATAGATTCGATCGATAGAAGATCTTCGTCAATGTTTGCAGTTTTTTCTTGAATCATTAGGTGATCGATAGAAGATCTTCGTCAATCTTTGCCGAACAAATTGGTCGTCGATTTGTGTTCTGTATACTGTGTGTGACCTTACATATATTGAATGATATATGATGTATCACAGTTTAAAACTTAATGAATCATTGATACATATTAATGAATCATTTATACATATTAATGAATCATTTGATATTGCATGGTCAATTGTATCAGATCATACTGAACTGCCGATTGTGAATGAAACTACAGAAGTTGTTTTTACTGAAGCTTCGTCATCAGAGTTGATTGACAAAATTGTTAGTTCTGAAGAAGAAGCTTATTATTTGTACAATGATTATGCACGTCGGTACGTTTCCTCATTCTTGATTTTTCGTTCTGATATTAAGTACTTCATGATGTATTATTTGTTGTTTGTGATGTACTATATAGTTATATTTAATGAATCATTTGTACTTTTGTTTTACAGGATCTGATGCATGTAGATTTGACACAGCCATTGACGACCAATTTTTGCAGTCAAATTGGATGATGGTCATGTCCAGAAGAATAAATCAGATCCTAGCTGAAAGTGCACCCAATGAAAAGGCAAGAGATTTGTGTGAGAGAACATTCAAAAAATTGAAGGATGAAGTTGATGCTGAATTTGGAAGTGCAAGTTATGATACTACTAATGAAGAAAGAACCCCATTGAAAAATCCACAAGGGGCAAGAACAAAAAAGGGCAAAGAAATTATAGGTATAAGTTATCATGATGTGGTTTATTGTGTTTATTGTAATGATGGAGCATACGATTGATCGTTGAATTTTGTTAATAAATTTGATTTGTTATAGATGGAAATCTGCAACAGAAAAGATACACAGAAGAGCTGCAATGACAAAAAAAGCTGCAGCTGCAAAGTTACTAAAGAAGGCTGCTATAAATTCTTTCCGGTATCCATGAAGATACACAATCTCAAGGAGTTTCTTATGCACATCCCGTGCATGGTGGTGATAGACTTGTCACCATAGTCCCATATTTAGAAAAATAAGTGCATACCATAGCCTTTAGGATGTAAAAGTGTTGATAGTTTAAATCTACAACGTAGATATTGCTTTAGGTGTGTGATGTATCATACACATTTTCAAATGAATCATTAGATACGTTTGGTGAATCATTAGTAACTGATTTGTTGGCATAAATAATGAACCATTTACCTGATATGATGAATCATTTATCTGATATGATGAATCCTTTATCTGATATGATGAATCTTTTAGCTGATATGATGAATCATTACATTTTTCTGACTAGATGAATCATTCAGTAACCTTCAAAGATATGAATCAAAAGAGTGCGAATACAAAATTCCTGTACAAACCATTCAATTATAGTTTTCTGTTGGTAGTTTTTAATCCATAGTGATTTTGCTTTAGGTGTGTGATGTATCATACACATTTACAAATGAATCATTAGATACATTTGGTGAATCATGTAGTAACTGATTTGTGTTGACATAAAAATGAATCATTAAGCTGATATGATGAATCTTTAGCTGATATGATGAATACGTACATTTTTCTGACTAGATGAATCATTCAGTAACCTTCAAAGATATGAATCAAAAGAGTGTGAATACAAAATTCTCGTGCACATCTCTTCAATTTCTAGTTTTCTGTTAGTAGTTTTAATCCAGAGTGTAGATATTGCTTTAGGTCTGTGATGTATCATACACATTTACAAATGAATCATTAGATACATTTGGTGAATCAAGTAGTAACTGATTTTTTTACATAAATAATGAATCATTTAGCTGATATGATGAATCATTAAGCTAATATGATGTATCATTAAGCTAATAAGGTTTCAGCAACCTTCAAAAGATGAGAATCAACAAATAAGTGTGTGCTAGAAAATTTTGTAGTAGACGTCATTCAGTCGCTAGTATGTTGTTGTCTAGCTTATACCAAAAACTAATGTACTAAAGTATATGACCACCCAAAATTAATCCCCCCACGATGTTATAAGATCAATACAGATAGCTTCAGAACTTCTTTCGCTAGCTTCAGAACTTCTTTCGCTTCAATGATGTTTGAAGATCAGAAACCCTCAAATTCTTGTCATGTATAGCAAGTCTGAAAGCATACTTCCTTCGCAGCATACTTAGATCAGCTTTCTCTTTTTTCTGTGTAAACACAATGTAGCAAATCAGTTAAAAACACATAAAGCTAGAAAAACCAAAACAAAAATTAGTTAGTACTTACACTGTAACACCCCATCCAACATTAACATACTTACAATAAACTGCAGCGGAAGAACAACCTCATCACATTACTTAACTCGTTGGTGTTACACGCCGTTAGCCACCCACGTGGCTAACAAGGCTAATACATACACATTGTACCGGTCTGATGGGCTAAATTCCCGAGAGTCTACACATTACTATCCCTTTCCATTAACACAACAACAACATACACCTTCCAACTATACCGAGTATTTATAAACTGATGCCGACAACAATTTCGGTCTTACTACACCTACTGTATGCATACACTTAAATGATTACCCATGTACAACGACTACCCCGTCCTGCTCTCGAACGCTTCCAGCTCCTTGTACCTGAAATAGGAAAAGAAGAGAAAGGGTGGCCCCCAAGGGGCTCACACCTTTGCTGGTATGGTAATCCCGCAGCCCACATGCTACCGGGCCACGCACAACTAATTGTCGTCTTAGCATGCGGTTGATTATTTTTAAATCATACATGCAACTGTAAACACACTACACATAATCATTCGCCTCAACGGGCTCAACAAACGGATAATATATCCTTACTTAATAAGTCACTCATGGTATTCATCATCCCTAGAGTGTTCCTCCTCTAATGGGGCTACTTCCTTAATAGACGACACATACCCTTAAATCGGGTTATCCTTAAGCGCCTCTTATCACAAACTGGGAATCATATCCATGATCCACACTCCACATTATACAACCTACACATACGCTACATACAACACTTAATAACACTTAGCACGTTTCCACGTGCACAACATAATACCGCAATAGATATCGCGTCACAACAAAATACATAACATAACGGGAGTGGTTCTCTTAGGAACCGACCCAAACATTGTTTATACACTGGTGAGCCTAGAGAATGTTGCCAGTCTCATGATAAGCTCGTTTTACAATAACAACAACACTCATTACCGTCCTAATAGTTGGACGAGTAACTTAAGTTAAGGCGGTTCGGGTTTGGAGGCCCGAACACACCACACAAACACATGTTCCCCCTAAACCGATCATAAGTCAGAATAGCTAAGCTTTGGAGTAAGCTAATGGGAGATCATAACCCGTGAGGGAAACAACCATAACAAAGAGAAGGGTAAGGCTAGGAAGGATACCCTCTCCCAAACAACGCGCGACCGGCCAAACCGGATTCCTCACCACTGTTAGTACATACTTACTTTAGATATTAGTTAGAACCCCACTATGGAGTCTATCATAACTACACACCATACAGAATTACAACTGGGTTAAACACACAAGGGAGATCCCTACATTCACAAACACATATCACACAATTAACACACGCATAGCCGTGGTTAGAACGTCCCATGGTTCGGGTCGTTTACTCCGAATACCGAACTCTCATGTGATCCTAGACTCAGTTAACTAAGGTTAACACTTCCGAGGTTAAATGGTATCGGAGTTGTACACGCCACATAAATGAATTACTGTAAACTCATTACATGTTTAATCTTACAACGTGGCAAACATACAGAAAAACACATTGGCATACAAGCCGGTGTAATCCGGTAGGACACAGGTTGCAAGAAAACCATACCTGTCACCGGAGTCCACTTTACCACGTCCATTTATGTACCTCGAGCAATTCTCGAACAACTGATAACATTACATGTACTTTTATTAACATCGGGGGTAGCATGATTATTTAATGTCTAATGCTTATAACTTTTCCCCGTTAACTTAGTTAAATAATTGACATTTTTAACTTGTTTTACTCTCACATTTTATTACAACTTTTCACCCACTTTATTGTCATTAAAACTCACCTAACAAGTCCTTAACAACCTCAAAACATCATTAACCATCAATCCCCATCATTACACATCATTTCCATACCTTAAACAATGTTTTGGTCCATACAGCGCCTTGTCCGAACTTGTGTCCGGACTTCCCAAGTTCGGACACAAGCCGCGACCTAATACTGAAAACTATACACACGTCCGAACTTGTGTCCGGACTTCCCAAGTTCGGACACAGTTCGAGAGTAAATCCCAGATAGAAACAGTCACGTCCGAACTTGTGTCCGGACTTCCCAAGTTCGGACACAGTTCGAGAATGAGAAAATCCTTTACCCACAGAGCCTGTCCGAACTTCCATGTCCGGACGGAAGTTCGGACACGGCAAAACATTCAATTTCCAAGTCTTTAAACACTTAACCAATTTCACCAAACTTCTCCTAAAGCCTCATAATGTTTCCCAACATCATTTGGCACATCAAACACACCTTTAGCCATGTGCTAAACTCTTTAAATCACTCACCAAAACCATCTTATCATTCACAAATTTCTTACAAAATTCCTAGCACTTGGGATGTTTTCTCCTTAAGATTTTTAAGTGGTAGTTCACCAATAATGACCACTACACCAAGGTGTTCCTCTACACCTTAACATCATCTCTCAACTTTTCTTACTAACTAAATCTCCTTTTTACAACTTCTTGAATTCTTTTCTCAAAACCTTACTTAAACATCATTCCCTCCTTATTCATCAACTTTACCCTAACTTTAAACAAACTTCTCCAAGACTTTATTACATCCTAAACACTCATTAAATTCCCAGAACTTCCAAGATAGCACCTAATCCTTGTAACACCTTAATGCACGTTTTCTTCCTTAGTGAAACATTTGTTCACCTTTAATACTTCCTAGTTCATCAAACCATTTAAAAACACTTAGAACTTCTACACATTTCCCAAATTTGGCCATAGCTTCTCTTGTATATATCACATCCAAACACTTAGGTTTTACCTTATTTCATTCAAGAACACCTAAAATCCATCAAGAACATTTTTACACAAACTTCACACATTAAGCACTACATCACAATATAGTGCATAACTTAAATTGCTTGGCATTAGGAAATCACTTAGGCCCTTAGGCCCTTAAATTGCATAAACCTTAAACACTGAATTTCCCACATAAGTAATGCCTTTGACCTGCAAATACACCCAACAATACATATGCCCTTAATAAACTCCTTGAGAGCATTTTACTAGCTCATTTGCCATTGGCTCCTTAGGTATTTATTAAGCAAATCAAGCTCATTTTCCTAAGGCATTTAAACTACATTGAGATAGTTTGTTTACCTCTTTTCCTCTCAAACTTCTTTCTTGTTTCCTTGTAAAACCGGTGGGGTGTTTGGTTGTTTGTCAACTTCTAAACAATGTACAAATAATAGAATGAGTATTCAAGCATTATGCTTCATCTCATTGTAAACCCTAGTTACACATATTGTTTTAACACATTAAGGTAATTGTTTTACCTTGGAATTGGAAGAGAACTTGAATAAGTATCAAGAGAGGACTCCTCCTAGCCCTTGGAAGATTCAAATGAAGCTAAAACAAGCAAGGTAAAGACACCATGGTGAGGTGAATTTTCGGTCATGTACTAAAAGAGGAGGAAACTTGATTTTTCTTTGAGATTCCTTACCTAGAAGCAAAGGAGAGTAATAATGTGTAGAAACACAAGCTCAAGCTCCATCAATGGTGATTCTCCATGGCACCAAAATTGAGCTCTTGAAGATTTGAAAAGGTAGAAGTGTAGAGCTTGACCTAACTAAGACAAATATGGTCTTAGAATTTGATTTGGAGCATGGAGTTGGATTTGGCAAGGAAATGAAGATGGAGAAGAGAGGGCTGTTGCAAATCGTAAATGGAGGAAAGGAGAAGGTGAAGAAACCGTGTGAAATGAAAGAAGAGAAAGAAATGAGAAGATGAGTTTGCTTTTGGAGATATTTATGTTATAAAGCAAAATAGTACTTTACTTTGAGCTTTACTTTACTTATTTGATTTCTTTTACAACTTGGTGACTCACTCCTTGAAAAACCGGCCCCCATTTAGTTAAAAGGGTACTTTAGTCTTTATTTGTCAATTTAATTACTTATAACATTATATGTTACAAACTAGCTTATAAAAATCACTATTCACTAAAACAAGGCACATAGAAGTGAAATTTTTGATTTCCCATTGATATAGCCACCCAAATGTGATACTATATAGTACACATGTTAATTAAGGAGTAATGATGGACATTTAGCCATTCAAAACTCATTTACAAGACAATTTTTCAAAAACGTGCTTTAAGACTCCTTAAAGCACATTTTGTGTTTTGACTTGTTTTCAAGCTTGGTTTTCTTTGGTAATTGATTTAATATGTTCCTTAACATATTTATAAGGTATAGGTATGACCATTAGGTCTTATACAAATTTATCCCAAGCTTAGAGCATATTTTTGCTCATATTGACTTTAAGGTATTTTCTTGTGTTTTATTTGGTTTAACTGTCCACCAAAGTTTCCTAAGGACTTAATTAGCCTTATAAAATCATAATTAAATGTTATTAAGTCTTGGTAGGCTCTTTGGGTCCTAACCAAGTTCACTCATAGCTTAGAGCATGTTTTGCTCATACTGTGTCTTAGTGCTTTATTGCACTTTACTATATTTTAAATTGTCCACTGATGTTTCTAAGGCACTTTTTAGCCTTTATATGACATAGTTTGATATTTAAACCACATATCAAGGTTTGGGGTATTTCAATCTACCCCCCTTAAAAGAACTTCGTCCTCGAAGTTCACACTTTCCACACATCATTAGATTTGAACACAGGAATCACTTGGAAATATAAACTTCCATAACCAAACACACTTTACATCACAGCCTCGGACTTAATGGTCCGGGCAACACATTCACATCCACACATAACATAACATATCCACATGATAACCTCGGACTCTATGGTCCGGGTATCTTAACAACACTTACACATACATAACAACCCCTTTGACTCACTGGTCTTGGGTAACATAACAACATTTGGACACATAGGTCCCGGTAACATAACAGTCTTTAGACACATAGGTCTATGTAACACCACACATTTAGACTCATAGGCCTTGATAGTATACACTTTAGGAAATCCAAGTCAAAACAACATTCATTACACATACCACACAACATGTCAGAGCATGTATAGCAATCAAAATATCTTTGATATACACTGTGATCCCGCAGAACCCGGTCGCGATGGACACCTTCCGTCCCCGTGCCTTTGGGAGATCAAAACAATCACTTAAATTTAAAATTTCCTTGTGAGGTTAAGTAAGAGAACTTTAATTATAAAGAGTATCTATCAACGTTTTATAAATACCAATTGAAAATCCTTTTGAAAACACACACAACTCCAAGTCCAACTTAAGCTCTTTGCTTCTTTTCTTAGCGTGGTTATTTGTGACCACTTATAGGGAGTTTCAAGAGTCATCCAACCCTGATGTGATCAGCATCAGTGTTGAACTATCCTTCCACTCCAATTTGTGTTCGGCTTCCCTTGATCACATGCAAATCAAGTTCCACCTCCCACTTCATTTTCAAGCATCAATTAAATCACTCATTTCCAATTTTCTATCTTTTAAATCATTCTAATCATGATCATAACATCTCCAAAGGATAGAACTCCGTCTATCTGTTACTTCCATTCACTTTAATGTTGTTACCTAGGGAATCTTATTCTCACTAGGTTCTATGTCAGTATCATAACCTTTCCTGAGTCACTATAAAGTATATATATACACGTATATTTTATCAAAATACAACACCTGGTTTTACATTTATACACTGTCGGGGCTTTTGTTCCCCCGGGAGTTTCTCTACTCCCACACTTGTACTATCACACACAACTGTTAACAAACACACACACTTATCACAATGGTATTCGCATCTTCTGTGCGCAATTACCACAATTAAACCATGAATGAATGTGTATGTTTACGTAACACACACACCAATCATCAAAACAATAATATACTTTTGTGCTATGCACAATATAAATCACATACACTACGTACACTTGTACGGTAATATACACTAAGTGGTTTTGCGCTCTACCCCCCTTAAAAGGGATTACGCCCACGTAATCAATCACTAAACATTGGCTTAAATGTTCTGCCGTCGTGGAGTGTTTTAACTTCCACGCGGTCTATTACACAATGGATTCTGATTAGAGGATCTTAACCATATTGGCGGTTTAGTTCCTAAACCAAGAATTCTCATTGGAGTTTGTTTAAACTCTTAGTTGGTTTCGATTCTGGCCTGTTAGGCTTCTAGGCATTAATAATTAGCCCTTCACTCATGTTCACCATGTATATTCAACACTTGAATCACTGGCTCACTAGTTTCTGCTGCGAAACTCTAGTAACTGTAGAGCTTAATTGCCCCATTTGTTATTCTTACTGTATTGTATATCCCCAATTATCACCTTTATCTTGGTGACAACGGTTTCTCAACCGACGCGTGGTATCTCTTACCGTTAGCGAATTCGGTGAGTTATAAACTTTCTATCCACTTCCATAACAATTTACTGTGTATACAGCTATGTATTTCACAATGATTGACTTGTTGCCTTCCGACTTATTGTCGGTTGAGATTGAGCTACTACCTAGTGTGTAGTGCTCTCTCAGCCATTCACAACATTTGGGGTATATTCTATACCGATTTTTGGCAGTTAGTGCTACTGTAGTCACTTACTGTTAATCATGTCTCCACATTTGGTTTTGTACAAGTACTCTTTTATTGGTGCGGCCTTGCATTTCCTATGCATCGGCCATTATAACATCATTTCTCCATAATTAACATGTTTCCAATTCCTAGCTATCCCACTCGATCATTACTGCGCAAGTGCAGTACCAAAACACTCAGTCATACAGAGTGCAGAGGCGTAAACTCTTGACAGTAAATCCCTTATGTGATTGCAGTAGGAATTCACACTGAGTTCCTTATCACATAGTACCGACCATTGGCTTATTGCCCAGTCTGTGTATCATCACTTGCTTGCATGTCCACTGAGTTTAACTCATAACTAGTCTTATCTGTTACATTATCGTTTAACAACATTTATACAACGGTCGCTTGTTGCGCACCGTGCTCTTACTTATTGTATAACACTAACTTACATGGTATTTACTGTCACACTAACTTCCACACATATACTTACATCCTTCGTATTATGGTTCATCACTCATTTGGATGACTACTGAATGCTCCTTGAGCATTAATCATTCGAGTCACAAGCCGGCATTATTCAGCCAGGTGCTTCACTTTATACACATACTACTAAGCTAATTGCTCTCTTTCAATAATAACATCGTCCATCCTTAACATGTTTCTTGAACTTGATTCACATAACTACCGCTCCTGCGGTCTCACAACATCGAGAGGTATCCCCACTCTTAATGCAGTGGTTCGTTTACCACTCTATTCACTTATTACATAACTTCTGCTATTAATCAAACTTACATAACATATCTTGCTTGTGGCTTATAAGCCTTATCGTCTTGAGCTGCGCTCGTTGTAAGCTGTCCACATTCATTTATTTCTCTATGCAACATTTCATGATTTGGATATTATATTGAGCTCCATGACAAGGTCGTTGCATTCCGTTTCCTTCCATGGGATGCCCCTTTGGTTTGTCAGTCCGTCTCCTGACAACTTATATCTAAACTGGGTGTTAGTTTCAACCCTCGTGTTTTTGTCAGGTCATTTCCTGCAACAATTGTTGATGCAAACACCCTTCAAGGATTGCTCCTGGGTGTTGCTAAGTTATGCCTTTACATCCAGTTCACACTTATTGGTACATTCAGTTAGCCACGCCTTTTTGCGTTCTTAACTGGTTCGTTATCCTCTTCTGTGAAGATCAACATTTCCTGATAGTGTAGGTACTCATTCTGGGAGTTTCATCCCGTTCATTGCACATTAATGTGTCCACATTAGGCATCTGCTTGCCATGTACAGGCTGGGTCACCGTTCCAGCTATCATGTTTATTCCTCGGAATTCTTAAGACAGTGTGATGTCTTTATATAACAGTTAGTGCACTTCGCACCTCTTGACTCCTAAGCATTTCGTTGTAAGGAATTTACTAATTCCTTTAGTCTCGTTAACTTAACTGGGTTCCTTAGCTTCAACTATTCCTTGTAATCCTTAGCTCTTGCTTGATTTATACTGCTGACCGTAGACGGAGTCGACTACTTCCCGTGTTCCGGACTCTACTCGTATACATATGGGGTATCATACTGATACATTGCTACTTACCCAACTAACCCATAAGTAGGTCTGTCAGGCCCACAAGCTCCTATTGGAGTGCGGTCGTCCCACAATTCAGTTAGTACACTCGTAGTGTCCGTCACACGCCTAGGTGAAGTATTCTGTTGTCAACTCCCTTATATTGTCCCGTGACGATATTCATTCCTTACTTCCCGAACTTAATCGAGGGAAAGTCTATCCATTGTTGTATCCTTGTCAACTGTCCTTGGTTTTACTGGTTTGGTTTAAAAGAAGGCTGGAAAGAAGTGTTGGTTTGAAAGAAAATCTGGTTTTGAAAAGAAAAGGGTTTGTATAAATCTGGGTTGAAAGAAAAATTTTCATGGTTTCACAACATCTTCTTACCTTAGCCAAGTCTAGCTTCTTGCTGACTGGTGTACTTCCAATTACAAAGGTCAGGCTGTTAAGCCCTTCCATGGTTATAATGTTCACACTTAACTTCGTGGTACTTTACTAAGTACTTGTATTTATTATAAATTTCCTGAACAGCCTGTTATAGCAGCACTTGCTATAGCAAGTGCGCCATGCTAACTGGCTATCGGTTTAACACATACTGGTTATGGTATTGTTTTTACCCATACTGTCAACAGTGGCCTTGTTGGCCCTCACTGATCTTACTGCCTTGATAATAACTCTTCTAGGTGACTTCTCACTGTCTTCACCTGACGATCATCAACTAGGGTGTTTCCCATTCTGGGAGACCCCTTTGTCTTAGTATTGTATTCTCTTCGTAGCCCGTTCCACGCATTGTCGTGGTTACTGAGACTTGTCTCTTGTTTGGGCACTACGTTGTAGTTCCTTGTCGGTTGGTATACCGTTGGTGTATTATTTATAACTGTGGTTCCGTAGACACTCGTCTCGGGTTTATTAATCCATTTCTTGTCTGTTGCACGGTTGGTGCGTTGCAAGCTGGTTATCCTCGACTGCTCGGCATGTCGACCCAGGTTGCTGGAAATTCTATTCTTCTATACACAAGATTCTTCATTCTTCGCTATTAAATGCGGTTAACATTGTTCAGATGGAGACCGTCTCCGGGATTCCCAGTTTTCGGGATCTACCGTGTGACAGGTTCTCCGTACCTTAGAGGACTTAATAACAGCCAGATCGGGTATTCCCGAGTAAGAGAGGACTTCCATCTCTCTGGCGTTCTTTCCCAAGTTATCAAACAGGGATTGTGGAGGGTGGGATGGATATTGTAGGTTTCCAGTAGTCACTGGTAGTTCCTAACTAGCGTATCTCTCACGCTATCACTCAACCCTTAACCCAAAGTACTTAAATCCTAACTCGGTACTTCCTAAGCTCGGTAATTCAGTCATCAGAGCGATACTTCGCTCTGATACCACTTTTGTAACACCCATCCAACATTAACATACTTACAATAAACTGCAGCGGAAGAACAACCTCATCACATTACTTAACTCGTTGGTGTTACACGCCGTTAGCCACCCACGTGGCTAACAAGGCTATACATACACATTGTACCGGTCTGATGGGCTAAATTCCCGAGCGTCTACACATTACTATCCCTTTCCATTAACACAAAACAACATACACCTTCCAACTATACCGAGTATTTATAAACTGATGCCGACAACAATTTCGGTCTTACTACACCTACTGTATGCATACACTTAAATGATTACCCATGTACAACGACTACCCCGTCCTGCTCTCGAACGGCTTCCAGCTCCTTGTACCTGAAATAGGAAAAGAAGAGAAAGGGTGGCCCCCAAGGGGCTCAGCACCTTTGCTGGTATGGTAATCCCGCAGCCCACATGCTACCGGGCCACGCACAACTAATTGTCGTCTTAGCATGCGGCTGATTATTTTTAAATCATACATGCAACTGTAAACACACTACACATAATCATTCGCCTCAACGGGCTCAACAAACGGATAATATATCCTTACTTAATAAGTCACTCATGGTATTCATCATCCCTAGAGTGTTCCTCCACTAATTGAGCTACTTCCTTAATAGACGACACATACCCTTAAATCGGGTTATCCTTAAACGCCTCTTATCACAAACTGGGAATCATATCCATGATCCACACACTCCACATTATACAACCTACATACGCTACATACAACACTTAATAACACTTAGCACGTTTCCACGTGCACAACATAATACCGCGATAGATATTGCATCACAACAAAATACATAAAACGGGAGTGGTTCTCTTAGGAACCGACCCAAACATTGTTTATACACTGGTGAGCCTAGAGAATGGCCAGCCTCATGAAAGTCGTTTTACAATAAAACAACACTCATTCCAGTCCTAATAGTTGGACGAGTAACTTAAGTTAAGGCGGTTCGGGTTTGGAGGCCCGAACACACACACAAACACATGTTCCCCCTAAACCGATCATAAGTCAGAATAGCTAAGCTTGGAGTAAGCTAATGAGATCATAACCCGTGAGGGAAACAACCATAACAAAGAGAAGGGTAAGGCTAGGAAGGATACCTCTCCCAAACAACGCGCGACCGGCCAAACCGGATTCCTCCACTGTTAGTACATACTTACTTTAGATATTAGTTAGAACCCCACTATGGAGTCTATGATAACTACACACCATACAGAATTACAACTGGGTTAAACACACAAGGGAGATCCCTACATTCACAAACACATATCACACAATTAACACACGCATAGCCGTGGTTAGAACGTCCCATGGTTCGGGTCGTTTACTCCGAATACCGAACTCTCATGTGATCCTAGACTCAGTTAACTAAGGTTAACATTTCCGAGGTTAAATGGTATCGAGTTGTACACGCCACATAAATGAATTACTGTAAACTCATTACATGTTTAATCTTACAACGTGGCAAACATACAGAAAAACACATTGGCATACAAGCCGGTGTAATCCGGTAGGACACAGGTTGCAAGAAAACCATACCTGTCACCGGAGTCCACTTTACCACGTCCATTTATGTACCTCGAGCAATTCTCGAACAACTGATACATTACATGTACTTTTTTAACATCGGGGTAGCATGATTATTTAATGTCTAATGCTTATAACTTTTCCCCGTTAACTTAGTTAAATAACTTGACATTTTTAACTCGTTTTACTCTCACATTTTATTACAACTTTCACCCACTTTATTGTCATTAAAACTCACCTAACAAGTCCTTAACAACCTCAAACATCATTAACCATCAATCCCCATCATTACACATCATTTCCATACCTTAAACAATGTTTTGGTCCATACAGCGCCTTGTCCGAACTTGTGTCCGGACTTCCCAAGTTCGGACACAAGCCGCGACCTAATACTGAAAACTATACACACGTCCGAACTTGTGTCCGGACTTCCCAAGTTCGGACACAGTTCGAGAGTAAATCCCAGATAGAAACAGTCACGTCCGAACTTGTGTCCGGACTTCCCAAGTTCGGACACAGTTCGAGAATGAGAAAATCCTTTACCCACAGAGCCTGTCCGAACTTCCATGTCCGGACGGAAGTTCGGACACGGCAAAACATTCAATTTCCAAGTCTTTAAACACTTAACCAATTTCACCAAACTTCTCCTAAAGCCTCATAATGTTTCCCAACATCATTTGGCACATCAAACACACCTTTAGCCATGTGCTAAACTCTTTAAATCACTCACCAAAACCATCTTATCATTCACAAATTTCTTACAAAATTCCTAGCACTTGGGATGTTTTCTCCTTAAGATTTTTAAGTGGTAGTTCACCAATAATGACCACTACACCAAGGTGTCTCCTCTACACCTTAACATCATCTCTCAACTTCTTTTCTTACTAACTAAATCTCCTTTTTACAACTTCTTGAATTCTTTTCTCAAAACCTTACTTAAACATCATTCCCTCCTTATTCATCAACTTTACCCTAACTTTAAACAAACTTCTCCAAGACTTTATTACATCCTAAAGCACTCATTAAATTCCCAGAACTTCCAAGATAGCACCTAATCCTTGTAACACCTTAATGCACGTTTTCTTCCTTAGTGAAACATTTGTTCACCTTTAATACTTCCTAGTTCATCAAAACCATTTAAAACACTTAGAACTTCTTACACATTTCCCAAATTTGGCCATAGCTTCTCTTGTATATACTCTCATCCAAACACTTAGGTTTTTACCTTATTTCATTCAAGAACACCTAAAATCCATCAAGAACATTTTTACACACAAACTTCACACATTAAGCACTACATCACAATATAGTGCATAACTTAAATTGCTTGGCACTTAGGCCCTTAAATAACATGGCTCTTAGGCCCTTAAATTGCATAAACCTTAAACACTGAATTTCCCACATAAGTAATGCCTTTGACCTGCAAATACACCCAACAATACATATGCCCTTAATAAACTCCTTGAGAGCATTTTACTAGCTCATTTGCCATTGGCTCCTTAGGTATTTTATTAAGCAAATCAAGCTCATTTTCCTAAGGCATTTAAACTACATTGAGATAGTTTGTTTACCTCTTTTCCTCTCAAACTTCTTTCTTGTTTCCTTGTAAAACCGGGGGTGTTTGGTTGTTTGTCAACTTCTAAACAATGTACAAAATAGAATGAGTATTCAAGCATTATGCTTCATCTCATTGTAAACCCTAGTTACACATATTGTTTTAACACATTAAGGTAATTGTTTTACCTTGGAATTGGAAGAGAACTTGAATAAGTATCAAGAGAGGACTCCTCCTAGCCCTTGGAAGATTCAATGAAGCTAAAACAAGCAAGGTAAAGACACCATGGTGAGGTGAATTTTCGGTCATGTACTAAAAGGAGAGGAAACTTGATTTTCTTTGAGATTCCTTACCTAGAAGCAAAGGAGAGTAATAATGTGTAGAAACACAAGCTCAAGCTCCATCAATGGTGATTCTCCATGGCACCAAAATTGAGCTCTTGAAGATTTGAAAAGGTAGAAGTGTAGAGCTTGACCTAACTAAGACAAATATGGTCTTAGAATTTGATTTGGAGCATGGAGTTGGATTGGCAAGGAAATGAAGATGGAGAAGAGAGGGGCTGTTGCAAATCGTAAATGGAGGAAAGGAGAAGGTGAAGAAACCGTGTGAAATGAAAGAAGAGAAGGAAATGAGAGATGAGTTTGCTTTTGGAGATATTTATGTTATAAAGCAAATAGTACTTTACTTTAAGCTTTACTTTACTTATTTGATTTCTTTTACAACTTGGTGACTCACTCCTTGAAAACCGGCCCCCATTTAGTTAAAAGGGTACTTTAGTCTTTATTTGTCAATTTAATTACTTATAATATTATATGTTACAAACTAGCTTATAAAAATCACTATTCACTAAACAAGGCACATAGAAGTGAAATTTTTGATTTCCCATTGATATAGCCACCCAAATGTGATACTATATAGTACACATGTTAATTAAGGAGTAATGATGGACATTTAGCCATTCAAAACTCATTTACAAGACAATTTTTCAAAAACGTGCTTTAAGACTCCTTAAAGCACATTTTGTGTTTAACTTGTTTTCAAGCTTGGTTTTCTTTGGTAATTGATTTAATATGTTCCTTAACATATTTATAAGGTATAGGTATGACCATTAGGTCTTATACAAATTATCCCAAGCTTAGAGCACATTTTGCTCATATTGACTTTAAGGTATTTCCTTGTGTTTATTTGGTTTAACTGTCCACCAAAGTTTCCTAAGGACTTAATTAGCCTTATAAAATCATAATTAAATGTTATTAAGTCTTGGTAGGCTCTTTGGGTCCTAACCAAGTTCACTCATAGCTTAGAGCATGTTTTTGCTCATACTGTGTCTTAGTGCTTTATTGCACTTTACTATATTTAAATTGTCCACTGATGTTTCTAAGGCACTTTTTACCTTTATATGACATAGTTTGATATTAAACCACATATCAAGGTTTGGGGTATTTCATACACCATCAGTATTAAAGAACTGAGAATCAGTGTGCAGCGATAGGTGAGGATAACAAACTTCAGTGTGCAGCGAATCAGCAATAGATGAGGACAACAAAAGTTCACTGTGTATAACTAATTAGTGAATCAAAACAAGTATTAAAGTAACTGAAAATCACTAATTAACAGCATCAAACCATACAGAATGCTACTAGAAAATCGCAATTGACTAAGACTAAGACAAGAACCTAATTTCAAAATCGAAGAATCAAAAGTAAAAACTGTAAAACGAGAACAACTGAATTATTCCTAATAACAACTTACTCCTTATGAACTACTACTTCACGTGATTTAGCCATAGGAGAGGAGTTGCGATTTCAGAAGATTCGCCGGTGAGGTATGCAGCGCGTCGATTGCAGGGAGATGGTCCAGCGAGCTTCGTGGAATTAGAGAAGCTAAGAGAGAGTTCGAGTCGCAAGCTTCGTGGAGTTGAGTGATTATTCGACACTGATTAGAGGGGAAAGGGGAGGAAGAAAGAAATGTGGTGCGGGAGAGCAGAAAGCGTCGAGAGAGCAGAATGGGTTGAGAGTCGGGAGGGTTGGGGAAGGAAGAGTAGGGATTGCATAAGTTCTGTTTGGAATTAAATTTTGTATAGATAACATATTGCCAAGTAGAAAAATGAGCTGGAAAAAAATGCCATGTAGGACTGTCCCACTCCTAAATAGGAGCAGCCGGCTCGTAGGGTCGAATCTGCGTAATCCAGAATCTGCACGGACATTTATGAGTCCCAGAATGGAATCCTTTTCGATTCCGATCACTGCTCAAACGTTTTTTCTTTTACCACTTCAAAAATAAAACGGCAAAGGAAGGCCGTGGCATCATCGGGGTCATTCCCGTGGTTTAAACCGACGATTTACTTGCCCCATTTTTTTTTTTATGCTTCGAATCTCAAGGTCATCTGCTCCCCTGCTCATGTCTTGTCTTCCTATGTCACATTGTTGGGTATTACTTCAATTCCAGAATGGATGTCGAAGGACCCGACGACTCCTATATTTGCTTTTGTTGCACATTTGCGTGAGACTTCACTCTGTCTGTTCTTCTGTTTTCTTATCTCTCGCACTCGAAATGTTGCTGACAAATTCCCCCTTCGCGTGCATATGCCAATGAATTCCAAACTCACAATGGGTTGCAGGATTCAAAGGTCTGAGAGCGGCACTGAAATTCGTTTTTACGTTTCTTTGTTTCTCTTTACTTAACGGTCTCCTGGTCCATCTTCTCAGGAACTCTTCGAACTGCACAGTTACTAATGACATTACACTCTGGTTTAATCTTGTATCAAAAAGGTTAATCGAGAGATACCCTCTTCAATACCTGTCGGGTTGCAAGTCCATTGCTCACATTTTACCGAAATACATCCTATTGTAAGGGATCCTATAGGCCTAAATGAGTTGTTTCTGATGGTATTCTCTGGTTTAGTTGGTGACGATTTCTAGATTTCGGTCGCTTTACTGGGACATGATATCGATCATATATAGTGGTATATATCTCAAAGTTTGAATGCTAGTCTAAACTGATACAGGCACACTTGTGATGGATGTTTCTCCCCCTCATTTCCTCTCGTGTTAATTTGATTACTCTGAAACTGATATGCTTGCTTGTTTGCAGGTTGTTATTATTATTTTTTCTTCTCTTTTTCTTTCATTTTGCAGGTAAGAAACTCCAACCCATTAACGGTATTTTGTTCTGACCGAAGTAGCTTTAGAATAATTGATTTGTAGTTAACGTCTGTATGAAGAATGAGTGTACCTGAGTTTCACATTCTGCTCCACCGCATGAATACTTTTGCTTCATCCTTGTCAATTTTGTGTAAATGTATGAACGTTGGTCTCTCTGATGGTGTAAAATAAAAATCCTGATGTTGTTTAGTTAACTTGTGACACTTTGTTTAGACTTCAATCTGGGTGAATATGTATGAGTCAACAGCAAGGCTCAACGGATGAGGTTAAGAGTTTATATTTTAGTCCCTGGTTTAGGCTGCTGGTGTCTGTG
The DNA here is from genome assembly GCA_023374045.1 of Limonium bicolor. Classification (NCBI taxonomy): domain Eukaryota; kingdom Viridiplantae; phylum Streptophyta; class Magnoliopsida; order Caryophyllales; family Plumbaginaceae; genus Limonium; species Limonium bicolor. The sequence goes on along the minus strand of CM041782.1, from coordinate 111,607,862 downwards.
ATTAGAAAGTATTGATTTCTTTTTCCTGCTCTGTGCAAGTTTAATGCCAAATTTAGAGAGTACTGATCTAGGTGTCGTTTTTTTTTGAAAGAAAATGAATGAAACGAGATCAATAACTCAAGGCTTTAGATCACGGCAAGTTCCAGTTAGATTAGCTATGGACTTAGAACATTCCGACAAGGACAAAATGTATCTGATCGAAGGCTCGGTATTTAAGTCTGGATGTGTGTCTTTTAATGTTTGTAGTTAATTTGACTAACCACCCAGTTCTAAGACTCACCTCCCGAGACTTAATCCCTTGATTTGATCCGGTTAATCACTCTCAAGACGTATTCTTAGTCTAAGCATTATAGCCTTATTAATTTATCACAAGTTCCACTTCGATGCAATGTCTTTACATTTTGGGAAGTTTTGACCATGTCCTTCGTTCAGTCACTTGGACATGTCTACTATCATTTTCATGTAATTTGTTGGTTTATGGCTTGTTAATTCAAATATGATTTAATCCTGGTTCGTTTGCTAGCCAAATGGTTAATGTAGATAACCCTAAAGTAACCCCCTAAGTTACCCATTTCTTTTTTAGCTAGTGAATCTAGTTAAGCCCACAATTTTCTGTTAACCTCTTTAGAAAAGCCCTAGGATCACTCATAGATGTTGTCCACATTAAGGTCGTAGTACTCGAGGGTCGTAGTACCTGTTTGTGGAAGACATCTCTCCTAGTAAAAAAAAACTTTCCAAACAATCCGTAATATAAGAATAAAATTCACAATCAACTTAAAATCTAAAAAAGATATTCTCACTTCAAAATCAGTCAAAATCATGGCCCATTAAAGCTAAAAAAAAGCAACAATAAAACAAACAAGTGAGACCCGTTTTCCAGCCTGACCCAAATTCAAAACCTGAATTCATCTAACCCAAACTAAATTCAATTCAACCCAATTCATTTCGATTCAAGCCCAATTCATTTCAATTCAAACGTTTCAATTCAAACCCGATTCATTTCAATTCAAAACCCAAATTCAACTCATCCCATTCAAACTCTACTTGTAACATCCCATTCAAACTCCAAAAATCCAAAATCATTTCAAAAATTTCGAATAACTCTTTTATTTCAAATCTCATTTTAAGATTTTAAACTCAAAGAAACCATTTTGCGGATTGTAAAAGGAAGAACACTTCTCACATCATAGAAAACGTTCTCAAAACGCAGAAAGTTCTTCTCACATATACAAAAAGTTTTCTCCTAAAACATTTCTCAAAATCAATGTTTCTTTATAGAGAATTCTGAACAACTTCAGAAGTTTTCTAACTTAGACATTTCAAAATGTTTTCTTCCTAGTTAGACATCACTTGTCTCCCTTCCAAAATAAAAATCTGAGGTAGGGCACTGGGGTCGTAACCTTCCTTGTCGCAGTCTGGATCTCTTTAGGCGGGGCATTAGGGTGGCAAAACTCCCCTAATTGTAGCATAGATTTTTACAAGGTGGGGTGCTAGGGAAGTAACAACCTTCCTAGTTGCAGCCGGGATTTCAGAATCGTCTAACTCCCTTCCGCTCGACTTCAATGTTTTCGGTTTTTAACATTTTAAAACCCGGGAGTTAGAGACGTTATTAGGATTTGACTGAGGGCATCTCATCTATGATGTTTCTCTCTAAATCCTACTTTTCGACATAAATTCATTGCCCCATCTTTCGAGCCTCGGCACTTACCATTAATTAAGTGTCGCGCTCGAGGGGGTACATAGGGTGATCCCTTAGGATCATCCGTCCTTCCACAACGAAAATGATTTTTCTCAACCATTCTCAAACCTCGAACCTAAAAACCCGGGATCTCTATTCAAACTCCAAGTCTTGTCTATTCACTCAACCTCATACTTTTCCCAATCGCCATTATCTTCATTTCATAATCATTCAAATTCACCAATTCCTCTTCTTGGCGCTAGATTGGTAGAAAAGCTCGCCTCATCAGCTCCTCACACTCTACTTTCTTCCTACCCTAATCCTATCCTTGCGTCCCTTTGAAATGAATCTCTTTAATAAGGTTTTGAAATAAGACAATCCTGACAATTGGAGACCGAGGTTTCCTCGGGCACCAATCCAAAGTCGTGGTCGTTGTCACTTCTGAGGGGTGTAACCCAGTACGAACCCATAATAGAATCTTTGGTATGATCAGATAAGTCCTATCCATAGGCAATAAATCATCAGAGTCAATTAGCGGTTCTTAGAACCCTTCTCCTCCCTTCCTAGTTCCTTAGGTCAAACTAGGTGGCGACTCTAGTCAATTTTCGTCTCTAGGGCACAAGTCCGTGTGGAGCCCATTGAGAGCGGGTGTAGTGCACACTTGCACTCCCCCTTATGCTTTCTGGGAAAGACGGACGATTTAGTAGGTATTTGAGGGATGCCAGAATAGCGGATTTTCACCCTCATCAGAATGACATTTTCTAGGATCTAGGCTTTTTAGTCATAATCATGTTTAGATAGACCCCCCTCATACCAAAAAATCACCCTCCACGTCTTTCCTTTTGAATTACATCTCTGATAGGATCAAGGAAGACTGAACTCTATCCAAGATTGATAAGGTTTCCCTTAATTTTTAAAAACTTTCAAGAGGTTCATTCAAAAATCTACTAGGATTACTCCGTCTGACACTTAGAGTGTGTTCATATGGAAAGAGTTGACCAGAAACTAACATCTTGAACTCGGCCTTGAATGTTGTATGTGTTCTCCATGATCTGCATGCTCTCATGGTGTGTTTGTGTGTGAAACCATTTCCCTTCGGACTTGATAGAACCTTTCAAAAGACGATAAAAATTGGTTAATAATTAGCTCATAGATAGAATGAGAGTTTAAGTTTGAATGAAGTGACTGGTGGAAAAAACAAGTAGTTACACCCGATAATTTACAGTTACGAGTCAAACCGTAATTAAATTTGAGGGTCAGAGTTAATTAAGTATGGTTTGATACGTATTTGTAATGTATTAGTGGGTTGAAGGTGAAGACGATATTTTCTTTATCAACTTTAGATTCTGATTTCTTTCTTAATGGTGGTGTAGGACTTTTATCATTGTCTTCTTCTTGTCTTTTTTCATGAAGGGGAGCGAA
>CM041782.1:110967161-111004262 GCA_023374045.1 Limonium bicolor | reverse complement strand
GAGGCTATTAAAGACCACAAATGGAGAAGAGCCATGAATGATGAGTTCCAAGCGCTAGAAAGAAATAATACATGGACCTTAGTTGATCTTCCTCGGGGAGTGAAACCTATAAGGTGCAAATGGGTATATAAGATAAAGTGTAGAGCAGATGGGAGTATAGAGAGGTATAAGGCAAGGCTGGTAGCCAAGGGGTACACACAGAGATATGGTATTGACTACCTTGAGACTTTTTCCCCTGTTGTAAAGTTTACAACTATTAAAGCTTTGATTATAGTGGCGGCTAAAAGGTTGGTTGGTGAGTCAATTAGACATCAACAATGCTTTTTTACACGGGGATTTAGATGAGAATGTATACATGGAGATTCCTCTAGGTCATAAAGAAGAAAAAACAGGAAAGGTGTGTAAACTAAATAAGTCCCTCTATGGCCTTAAACAGGCATCTAGGCAGTGGCATCATAGGCTGAGTCTTTTCCTCAAATCTCTTGGTTTTACACAGTCACTTAATGATTATTCTCTGTTTGTTAGAATTGATAATGACAAAGTTTGCTACTTAGTTGTGTATGTGGATGATATTCTAATAACAGGAAGTGATCTGGCCCTGATCAGCAAGGTTAAAGAGAAATTGAATAAGGAATTTAGGATTAAAGACCTGGGAAGGATAAATTACTTCTTGGGTATGCAGTTTCTGCATACCACAGAGGGGATTATTCTGACTCAAGGAAGTATTGTGAAGATTTATTGGCAGAATTTAATTGTTTGAATGGGAAAAATGCTGTTAGTCCTCTTGATAGTGGGCTTAAGTTAAGGAGAGATGATGGAAAAACCCTAGCAGATCCTTTGCTGTATAGAAGGTTAGTTGGCAGGATTAGTTACCTTGCACACAGTAGACCAGATCTTGGGTTTACAATTCAGGTTTTGAGTCAATTTCTTAGTGCACCTTCTGATGTTCATTACAATGCTGCCCTTCATGTGTTAAGTTACATTAGAGGCACCGTTAATTATGGTTTAATGTTCAATAACAGAGATGATTTTTCACTAACAGCTTACTGTGACTCTGACTGGGCAGGATGTCCTAATACAAGGAAGTCGATAAGTGGTTTTTTCATCCAATTGGGAGGCTGTCCCCTGTCCTGGAAATCCAGAAAGCAAACCACGGTGTCTTTGTCATCAGCTGAAGCAGAGTACCGAGCCATGAGGGCTGTGACAGCTGAGCTCAGTTGGATCACAAGAGTTTTGTGCGAGCTAGGAGTGGAAGACATTCTTCCTGTGCCAGTCAAGTCCGACAGTCAGGCGGCGATTTACATTGCTAGGAATCCCGTCCTACATGAGAGGACCAAACACATCGAGATCGATGTGCATTTTGTCAGGCAAAAGGTACAAGAAGGGATGATGATAGTGGAGTTTGTCACCTCTGAAAAACAAGTAGCCGATGTACTGACCAAGTTACTTCCTGGTAAATCCTACCCGCTGCAGATGAGAAGAATGGGACTCATCTTGGATGTGCCTTAGCTTACTTTTGTTCAGTAGCAGTAGCAGTTTTGTCTTGAGCAAACCTTATAAGGTTTTTCCTTCTAAGGTTTGAGGGGGGGTGTTAGATTATTACTGAACCGGTGCCTGCTTAGATTATTACTGAACCGGTGCTTGCTGTAATTATTTCATTGTTGCTGGTAGTGGACCGGGTTTAGTGCGGCTTCTCTTCCGAGTGTAGTATTAGAGTGAAGGTTAGGGTTTCTATTTCGTCACTGTGAATTGAGAGGTTTAGTTTGAGAGTGAAGCTTTACACTGTAATCTCAAGCCTTCCACTGTAATCTCGATCAATTCCAGTCGATTTCTTCATTAGAATTCTTTTACTATGCAGCTGCATCAGAAGCTTAAAGAATTTCTTCTTGTCTCACACTCACTTCCACCTCAACGAAACCAGCTTCCACTTCGGTTATCTGAAATAACCAGGTGTTTTTTCGGGTTCGATCATCATACATTTTAATTGTTTTACAAAAGTTTGGTTATTTCGTTTAAAACGATTATCCGTAATAAAGTACAGTTCGATTGTTGGATATTGAAATTCAAACTTCGATATCCATAATAACCTAACTTTTATAAAAATATTTTATAAATATTTTTTTTCTGAACCCAATAATTTTATCTAATATTTCACTACTCGCTCAATTAGGTTTAGGTTTTGATTATTTCGATTAATTCAAAAAGTTTGGCTATTTCTATCATTTTAGGAAGTTCGGTGATGTCGGATAGACACCTGAGGTTTGTGTCTAGTTTTTGGGGTCAGCTTGCATAAGATTTTGGGAACTAAGTTGTCGTTCAGTTTAGCATACCATCCGCAGTCAGATGGTCAAACAGAGAGAACCAACCAGATTCTAGAGGATATTCTCTGAGCGTGTGTGTAGGACTTTAGAGGTAGTTGGGATCAGCATTTAACCTTGATAGAGTTCACCTACAACAACAACAACTTCTAGTCTAGTATTGGCATGACGCCTTTCAAAGCTGTAACACCGCATTTATTTGGTCAATTTTTTTTACAATTAAAGTTTAATATTAATTAGTAGCGGAATTAAAACCTAAAATAAAATTCAATTACAAATAACCAGTCTATGTGGAGCCATCTTCCCAAACCCCAAGCACATCAACACCTGTGGCAGAAATCCAAACAAACACAGAAAGAGCCACGATAAAGTTAGAGAAACTGAGTAAGCTACCACTTCATTCTGTAAAATTATTTTCTCTTTTGAAAACCATTTTAACAATATAATCACACAACATACAAGTCATTTAACAATATTAACACGCAACAATAAAATTATCATTACTGTAGAATACTTCACATTTGATTTCTTAGTAACCCAATAATATATTAGCTAGTTTATTTTAATTATCTTCCTTGTCCCAACACGCAGTCAGGACAAAACAACCTTTCTCACTTTGGGTACAGCACACAGCTGTAACCCGGACCCCAACACGCAGCCGGGAATCCAACTTTCTCACTTTTAGGTACAACACGCAGCTGTAACCCGGACCCCAACACACAACGAGGAATCCAACTCGCCACTAAATCCTTAAGTGTGCACACCCCCAATAGTACAAAAGACTAAGGAGTAGAAATAGGGCTAACTGTAACACCCCAACTCCAAATATAATGATCGTCGCCTTAAGTCCATCTCATTCATTAACCACGCAGCGAAAAAGTTCTACTAAATAGGTGTTACCGCCGTTAGTCACCCACGTGACTAACTAGGCCTATTCTCTTACAAGTCACGGTCTGACTAACCGGATAATTACTCGAGCATCTATACAATACAAATCATAAACCACAACTTATGCAGAGTATCTCATATCCTAATACATCATACTAACATCTCATTAATTACTAAACGAGTGTACATGCACAACTCGTGTAACAAATGTAAAAGCAACCCGAAGTACTCTACCCGCTCCTACTCTCAGGTTGAGTCCTCGTCTGGCACCAACCTGCAAAGTTTAAATCACAGGCCCCAAGGGGCTCAGCACATGGCTGGTACAGAAAACAAGCAGCCCACAAGCTAACAGGGCTACACATGACTACTTTGTCGTATACATGCAGTTGATTATTCATACAAATAATAATAATAAGTACGATAACAAACAACACATCCATGTGAAACATTCACAGCTCCAATAAATCGAACGTCGTAATGGACGCCCATTAATGAGTAAGTTAGATTCCTAACTCCTGAGGCCTGAGAATTGTTTAGTTCTCATGTTTGATCATATCTTAAGTGGTCAACCGTTCTTATAAGACTGGTTGTTCTCTAACTGAATGTTTATTTTGGTCGGGTCAAGGTAACCCAGCCATGAGTTATTAGCTCCATTGGGTTAATAAACATTAATCTTAAGTTATGAGGGGTGTTGGCTTGACCCTCCCCGCGCCTCCTGAATTTGCCTCCCACCTCGAACTGTTCACTCGAGCTGGTCGGGTCTATTTGTCGACCCTAGGCGACAAGTCGTAGACGAGCCATATGCGGAAGACGGATCTGATACAGGTGTCGACCTCCTAACCTAAACATGCATGACCGGAGTCAGTCCCGGATTCCTCTTCCCCCAAGTTCCAGTTAGTTGAAGTCTCATTGACAATTGGTTAGTTAAACGTCTCTCGGTATTAACCTACTAACAACTTGGAGTATTTATAACCTTGTACAATTGTTACTAAACATAGTTAATGAACAAGCTCTGAATCAAGTCGTGTTAGTGTGCAATGGACACACAATAACAATACAGTGGATCGGTTTCATGCTTAATCTTGTTTGGTCGTATCACAATAACACATAGCACACAAACCGAGGTAGACCCGTTAGCAACAAGCTACAAGAATCCCATACCGTACACCGGAGATTGGCTAGCTCTTAATCCCACGTTCGCCTAATCCGCCGAACGCCTCTGACTATCTAGATCTGTAACCAGAACTAGTATTAGTATCCCGTGTCTTAGAACTAGTTCGGTTCTCTTTTCAACTTAAACCTCTTTCTAGGTTAACCCGGGTATAATAGTTTTTCGTTAAACGGGTTCGTTCATTTAGGAGCGTTTTCAAGCTCAATTCTAATTCATTAACATACTAACATCGTTAGCAGTTACTTAGTTGCACAGTTAGCAACTTTAGACTTATACGGACCTTGTATTAGGTTTTAGTATTTTTCACTAATCATCCGTATTTCACTATTCATTTACACGGTCTCGTATTCTACTATTCATTTATACGGTCTCGTATTCTACTATTCACCGTATTTCACTATTCATGTATACGTCTCGTATTTTACTGTTCACGTATACGCCTCGTATTTTACTGTTCATGTGTACGTATTTCCTATTCATGTATATGGATACTATTCGTGTATACATATTTACTATTCATGTATACGTATTTACTATTCATGTATACGGGTACTATTCACATATACGGGTATTTTCCATGTATACCAAAATTTACGTATACGTCCGTATGATACTCCGTATCAATACGTATTTATTTCTTTTTCCAATATAACTTGTATTTTCTTTAAAATACATTAAGTATTGATTTCTCCTATCTTATTAAATTACGGGTATACCCCTCGTATACCTTAAGTTATATACGGGTCTCGTTTAACCCCGTCTTAACTCTGTTTCTCTTACAACTTGTTTCTAAATTCTTTATTTAATTTCTTTAACCTTCTAAACACATAAAATGTGTTATTTACATTACTTACCCATAGTTTTCTCTTAATCTCTATTTTACTCATAATAAGTTCTAAACTTGTTATTTTTATTTCTAATTTCTTCCAAAGTCTTTCTTAATTAATTTAATTTATACTTTTGGTCAATTACCAAAATAAACCCAAGTTTGACCAGTCTTTTATGGTCAAACCCCTAACTTCCATTATTTACAATATTACCCCTAAAGTTAATTTAACTTAACTTTTTATTCCTTTATCCTTTTAATATCTAATCTTTTGCTAAAAATTTTATTCTAGCTCCCCTAAACATTTCACAAACTGTCATTGACCAAGTTTGATCACGTTTGACCACGTTTGACCAGGGAAATTACCATTTTACCCTTGTGGTCTTTTCTTTTATCCTAACTCATTTATTAACCAATTTAACTCCAATTAATTTCTAATTTTCGTAACTAATTTTCCTACAGATTTTTGAACATCAAAAATCATTTTTAACATCTCTAAATCACCAGATTTAATTATCTAATGTTATAGTATATAAATACCATCTTTTATTAACCTTAAATATACCAAAAACCTTATAAATTCCTTATAACACTTATGAACTCTTTATACATTGTAAACTTAATTCTACAATTATTTTCTCATCATCTAAACTCTCAAAAATTCCATATTGACCCCATTTATTTTCGGTATTCACCTTTAGGTACCAAAACTTCCTAATTTTTACATATTACTCTTAATTACTCTAATTCCTTTAATTTAACTAAGTTAGATAATTTTTCTAACTCATTAATAAGCCCTTAATTTTCGGCCATATTGAAATTCATAGTATATGAATTTTCTTGTATATTATGATAGTTTTATATTGAAGCTTATATCATAAGGAGTATAAATCTATTCTTAGATTTAATAAACATTAACTTTTAATAAGCTAAAAATTGAATATTAATCACCAAAATTTCGGCAATAAATAATAAGATGAACAATATGTTAGATCATATATAGATCAACAATTAGAACCTTGAAATAGGTAGTTGTAGGATTTACCTTGTATATTAACCATTAGCTTAATATTTAAGCTTGATTTCCTTAGAAATTTTGACAGCAATTTGCTAGAGAAATTGGCTCCAAAATCATAGAATAAGATGAAGAATAAGAAGGGTTAGTAACCCTAGGCACTCGGCCTTGATGAAAATCAAAGAAGGAAGAGTTTCCAAAAAGGCAATGTTTTACCTCGAGAATCAAAGGCACTTCTTCATGGTTTTTCCTGAGAATCTGGGGGCTCATGAGCTATGGTTGTAAAGCTCTTCGAAATAGGATTCCAACGAGCTATCAATCTTGTTATTTGGACTTAAGATGAGAAAGTTATGTTCTGTGCAAGACAAGGTGATCTTTAAGGTACTAATCTAAGAACATTGAAGTTTTTGTGATGTTTCTTCAAAGAGAGGAGGAGCTACGAGTTTGGGAGCTCTCATAATGACAGGTAAGTGTATGATTAATGAATTATTAAGGGGACAAGGTGATAAGGCAATTAAGGAAAGTCATGGTAGGTGTAAAGTAAGCAAAATTGAATTTTAACACCTTTAATGACTCATCATGAAGTAGGCAGCCTTAGTCACGATCTTGTCTGATTTTTTTTGGTTTCTTCCTTATATTTATGTAATATTACATGCATTAAACTCGTTCATAAGGACTTATACCATGTGTTAGGTATGTTACATAGCCAAAAATGCCTTAAAACACCATTTTATGTGCTTCCGGGTTCACATTGATTATGCAATTTGTTTTGGCTAGTTTAAATGTGTCGTTAATATATTTACAACCTTTAAAAACTTTGTTCATGAAATAGCATGTTGCTCATTCCAATTTAAACCAAGTCGTTTAGTGGTTTCTCCTTGACTTTCGTCAGTTTAGTACCTGTTTACCGTGGGCTTTGTATACTTAATTTGTGTGTATACACAATGGCTCCTATGACCATTTAATTGTTGTTCCCTTATTTATTTATGGTATTTAGGCTCATTAGCCTTTTAGTTCCATGTCTACATGCTTAAAGCACATTTTTCTTTAAAGCACATTTTTGTGCTCTAAGGTGCGTTTTCGGTTTAAACGCTAATTCCGCTTAATGCGTATTACTACTCTTAGAGGTATTTCACATTTGAAATCTCTTGGGAACTTATTGGTAGTTCCCTAATTTATTTGTGCTCTTTAAAATACCTTTTTTACTAATTGTTCCTAAAGCATGTTTTGGTGTAAATTGTTGTTTAACACTTCTTCTAATGTTTCTAAGGCACGTTCTAGCCTTAGTATATCCTAGTTAGATAGTTCATTAATATATTAAGGTTTGGGGTATTTCACTAACTGTGTCCTAATGCAGCCCACAATATCTCATAGTAATGCGTTCTAATGCGGTCCGTATTTATCATCCCATTCATGTGTCCTAATACGGCCCACATGCACCATGATTTTCTCCTTTTAAAATTATTTGACAAATATTATCATTTAATCTCATCATAATCCACACTTTCAGCCACAAATAAATTGTGCAATAAATCATGATGATAAAATAATTTCATTTTCACATAACATCTCACAAAAATTTCCACATTAATTCGGACTAATCACTTTTATAATCAAATAATCATATAACCATCGATCCAACCATAATATGCTCAATATTTTAGTTCAACAATCATTCAGTTTCAAACCAAAATCATACACACAAATTTCACATCAACTGCAAAATGTTATTTTTACGAAGACATTAAAATTTAGTGAACGCATTAACTTACCTGAAATTCGGGTGAAACTCGCACCGCAATCAACCGGTGAATAAAGCACTACTCGCTAACAAACTCATGGCTAAAAATAATAACGAGTATTATTAGATACCAAATATTTTAAATTTTAATTATATAATAAATTACCCTAAATCATAATTATAAAATATATTTAAAAATATGTAATAATAACATATTATAATTCCGCTACAAATTAAACGTTGGTTAAAACAAGCATTTAAATTAATAGTGTGCTAAATAGAATAAAAAGATAAGAGAAAACAAAATAATAATAGTGACAAATTAACTGATATCATTAGGGGTTGAGGGTGGAGTGTTGTACGCGAGTAGTAGTTTTTTTCTTTCTTCTTTTCCGGTTCCGAGTTGTCCATGGGTGTGGGGAGAGGTCTTGCCTTTTCTCCTATTTTTTGTTTTCGATCAGAATAGGAAGGTGAAGGATTGAGTATATACATATTTTTTGCAGATGTAAAGTCAATCGGGTATGAGAGGAGAGCTGTTATTTTTTTTTCTTTTTGGTACGAATAGAGTAGGGAGAGAGATGAGCATCAGTAAAAATAGAGAAAAGACAATATTTGAGTAGAGTAGGCAACATGCTATATATATTATCTTTCTTTTTGTGTCAGTAAACAAGAGTAGATGAGAGAGGAAGCAAGAAATATTACCTATATTTGCCTCTTGGAGAGAAACAAGCATAGAAAAGAGATTTTTTGTCTAATTATGAGAGGAGAAAGAAGATTGGTGAGAGAGCAAATTGAGAGAGATGATGCATTGGAAGGGATGGATGACTGGTATTTAAAGAAAGCCGGAGGGAAAACCAAGAGAGAAAGAATACTACCCAATTGATCAGTGAATTAAATTGTTTAGTTAAATTAAATAAAATCAAGGGTTAGGAAATATGAGAAGTTAAAATTAGTTCATTAGTAAAGTAGGAAATATCAAAGTATAAATATGGTTTACTGATTAAAGTAGGAAATATGAATAGTTAGAACTAGTTCATTAATACAATCAAGAAAACTCAAAGGACGAAACTCATGGATTAAAGCTGACTTATTTAGTATAGTTAAATCATAGCAGTATTTAAGTTGTAAGATTATTATTATAACTTCGTTTTAATAAATAATTATATTAAACTAACCAGATAAATATGATGATCATCACTACTACATTAAAAATTATAACCGACTTATTTTCAAAATGGATATTTATTAAAACAAATAATCCTTATTAAATACTATACATTATGCTTGTACATATTATAATATACTCATAAGCTACATAATATACCCAATATGTATATTATATTTGTAAACTTTATAATATATGTATTCTAAAATTTTAGGGGTATTTCAAAAGCGTTGTATGGTATGAAGTGTAGATCTCCCATATGTTGGGATGATATGAAGAAGAGGACTCTATTAGGTCCTGATTGGTTCAGGACGTTGTGGGTAAGATTCAGACCATCAGGGAGCGTTTGCTCGTAGCTTAGTCAGAAGAGCTACGTTGATCAGAGGAGGAGACCTTTAGAGTTTCAGGTTAGGGATCATGTGTTCCTGAAGGTTTCTTCTGTCCAAGGAGTGGTCAGATTTGGGAAGAGTGACAAGTTAAGTCTGTGTTTTGTGGGTTCGTTTGAGATCCTTGAGAGGATTGATCCAGTTTCTTGTCCCCTGGTGTTGCCGCTAGCGGGTGTGCATGATGTGTTCCATGTGTATATGTTGAGGAAATATGTTCTAGATCCGTCGCATGTGATTGAGTTTGGTCCGCTTCAATTACGTGAGGATTTCTCCTATGAGGTAGTTCCAATCAGGATTCTAGCTCGTGATGTGCACAAGCTTCAGAGTAAGACCTTGCCTATGGTTAAGGTTCAGTGGTTTGATGATCAGTCTGAGCAAGAGACGACTTGGGAGGTGGAGGATGAGTTGTGGCCCAAGTTTACCTTTCTCTTTGAGCAGTTAGGTTGTTGAATTTTAGAACGAAATTCTTTTAAGGGAGAATGATGTGATAATCCGGTTTGTTTTTAAGTTTTTATGTTGTGTTATCTTATTATGAGAGGATTTATTCCATTGTAGGTGACTTGTGGTTAAGAAAAATTGGAGGGGGCAAGGTGGACATTTTCCTAAGTCAGATATTTGGTAAGGAAATCAGGAAAAGGTCTTTCCTATTCACGATCATTTCCACGTTTCTCTTTTTCTAAATTTCTCTGTGTTCCTCTCTCAAACTGTCCTTCTTCTCCTATTTGCTTAGTTCGCTCCAGTGCTTTTTTGATTGTATGTGCGGATTTCGGGCTTCCGGTTTGCTGGGATTGTCTTATGTGTTTCAGGTTTAGGAATTGTGGTTCTGGCTCCGTGTTCGTTCTAAGTTTTGTCTCTCTCTATTTCTGATTTTGGGTTAGGAATTTCTGGTTATCTCGATCAGTGTTTACTAAGATTTGAGAGTGGAATTGAAGATCGTGCGGTTTGGATTTTATAAAGGATATGCGGGTCTTCGATTAGAGGTAGGTGGTGAATGGATTTGACGGGTGTGTTCAACCATGGGGGAAATTTAGGGATTTTTCTTTGTTTAATTATTGTTTTTGATGTGTTTTACGAGCACTGCTGGAAAAAAAGAATAAACAACGCCCCTTTAAAAACGGTTATATTGTAAATCGTTTTTTTAATAATAGGCTGGACAACTTAATAAACGCTTTGCTTAGAAAGTGTTGTTTATGTTATGGCGCCCAAAGACAAAAACAACGCTTGCTTACAAAGCGTTCTATAAGAGATACGTATAAAAAACGCTTCTCAAAAGAAGCGTTTTTTATGTCTTTGGGCGCGATAACATAAAGAACGCTTTAGCTAAGAAGCGTTCTTTATGCTGATCGTAAGTAGCATAAAAAACGCTTCTTAAGTGAAGCGTTCTTTATGTTACCTAAATTATAAACAGTTTTCGCCCTCCCGCCCAGTCTTCTCATCAGTCTAATCGCGACTGTTCCCCTACCCACCCACTCTCTGTAAACCTCGCTCTCACTCCATGTAAACGTTGCTCTCCCTCTGTAAAAAACCTCGCTCTTTCCGCTTTATCTCCTCTCAATCGAAACCCAGAAACATCACAATATTTGCCGCCGCGGCGCCTCTTTCTCTTCCCTCCCGATAATCGATCTTCTATCTTCCGGCATTGGGGCGATGAAGGCAGGCCACATGCATGCGTAGATCGATATCGGCGCCTCTCGCTATCGGTAATTTTGCCCTCAATCTGCGAACAGATATATACATATATATGCATGCCTATCCTTTTTTGTCATAGATATAATCTTTCGATTAGTAATTAATGTTTGCAAAATCGCACGAACAAGACATACATGCCCTGTCGCACGCACGGCGCCTCTGGATTACAACCCCAACTAGCGAAAGGAACAACATACATGCGCGGTAGATCTTTCGGCTCTATTCTTGGGCTGATGAGGTATTTTTGCAAACCAAACTTCTTAATCAGGAAAATGCATGCTCTGTTTGTTTGGGGTTAAGGCGTCTGTTTGTTTGGGATTAAGGCGTGAAATATATTGTGTGTATTGTTTGGGAATAATTTTGCATGCAAACCAAACTGCGGCGCATTTGTTGTTAACCTATGTGTGCTTGCAAACCAAACTAGCTTGTTAATTAATCAGGAACATATATACTCTGTTTTTTGGGATTAAAGGCGTGAAATAAAGTGTACGCGCGTGTGTTTGGGAATAATTTTGCATGCAGACCAATGGACTTGTTGGTTTTTACTATGTGTTGATTGTTGTTAATCAAGGGCGCATATTGTTGTATTATGTGCTGATTTTTACTTGCTGGTTGTACAATTAATGGACTTGGGAATTAATGTGTAATATAATGCCTTTCGGCATGCATACAAATATAGTATATATGGCGAAATTAATTTGGTTAGATGATTATAGGGTGTATTAATTAATGCTATATATTATATTATAGTAAACCTAGGGTGCAAATATTAGATGACTATAGGATGTATTAATTAGTTACAAAGACATAGCATTACGGCAGCTTGCCTGACGTATTCCCCTTCCCCATATTGCTTTTACCTTAACATCCACCCAGAAGTTTATCTACGTTTCTACCAATACCAACATCAAAAACTTATAAGTTCCTTCACATTCTTCTCAGATTTGTTATCCGGTCAAGCTAGGCATTCCAATTAACCCTCTAATGTTTTGGAAATCTATATGACCACCATTGGCCATATTAGAGACCTCTAGCGCTACTTACAGCTTCTTAATTTCTTGTAGTTATTATTTTAGTATCCCTTTACATTTTTTGGCTAGCGCCTATGACCTTCGATCGGCATCAACCTATAATAAAAAAAATTGAACTCGGACGGGCCCACCAACTTTATTTTCCTTCACGACCTTTCTTCTCTCCTTTTCGATTCCTTTAGTCACCTCTGACTAGTATGTATGCTGTAGAAGCTTCAGTAGACCGAGCAATCAGAACTGGACAGCACTGAAACATCACAGAGAAAATCGGATAAAAAGTCAGACGAATTTGGCCGATGTAGACGGTTGCTGCCTCTGTTGAAGATGAAAGTACCGACGATCATGATGATTCTTCTACTGATACAAAAGAGACAGAAGAAGAAAAACATGGTACAAAAGAGACAGAGGCAGATATAGATGAAAGGATGAATGAGAACTCAGAAACAGAGAGGTTGAAGAAATTGGCTAAATAGTTAAGTGAGGCTGCCACGAAGTAGAGTCCGGTGGCGATTAACGGATTACCGGCATACTTCATAACCTTGAATGAAGAAAACGGTTTTCAAGAATAGTGGTATCAAGAGGATAAGAGGAAACTTAGTCAATTATATGGTGGCATGGGGGACTATATGAAGATAAAGTGGTACCACATCTCCCGGTTGATGAGTTTCATGTGTTATGGATGGAGATGGAGATGGAGAAGGTAGACACTTCTCCATCTCCAGTTTCGATTGGATCTTAGGTCTGAGAAATCTTTAAACGCTAGGACATGACTGTCTGTAGATTGCATGTAGTCATTTGGAATACTAGTCACACTGTTGATGTGGGGTGCATCGTATCTTTTGAAAAAAACCAGATGAAGGTCCCTTGGCAATTAAAAAGATTGAGATATTCCCCCTAAGTATGATTCCCCCTGAGTTTGCATGTTAAGCGACTTAACAAATGATAGCAATAAGTGACAGCTTCTATGCACAATAAGTGACAACTGTCACTTATTGCTATCATTTGTTAAAGTCGCTTAACATGCAAACTCACGGGGAATCATACTTAGGGGGAATATCTCAATCTTTTTAATTGCCAAGAGTTTTTCATCTAGTTTTTTTAAAAGGTATGATGCACCCCACATCAACAATGTGTGGCTAGTATTCCAATTGACTGCATGCAATCTACAGACATTCATGTCCAAGTTTGAAGATTCTCCGACCTATCGATGTTCAAAACTGAAAGAAGATGCGAATCCAATCCAAACTGAAGATGGAGAAGTGTCTACCTTCTCCACCTCCGTTTCCATCCATAAGTCATGAAACTCATCACCTGGGCGATCTGGTACCACTTTATCTTCATATAGTCCCCCATGCCACCATATAATCGACTAAGGTTCCTCTTATCCTTCTGATACAACTACTCTAGAAAACTGTTTTCTTCATTCAAGGTCATGAAGTATGCCGGTAATTCGTTAATCGCCACTGGACTCTACTCCGTGGAAGCCTCACTTAACTATTTAGCCAATTTCTTCAACCTTCTGTTTCTGAGTTCTCATTCATCCTTTCATCTATATCTGCCTCTGTCTCTTTTGTACCATATTTTTCTTCTTCTGTCTCCTTTGTATCAGCAGAAGAATCATCATGATCGTCGGTACTTTCATCTTCAATAGAGGTAACAACTGTCTTAGTGAATTGGAAATTTCTTCTCAGGTACATATTATAAGTACTTTTGTGTTTGAATTGGTGATTTTAATTATTTGCGCATGTTTGGATAAGTTTAAATGGTGCACTTAATCGCTTTTATAATTCTGTTGTGCAGCTTGTTGATTTCTTCTCAACACTTATTCACAAGTCGATCGATCTGAATTTTGTAAATAAGAAGAGGGCGCACACATGTGTTGAAAGCACTAAATTGATCAGAAGAAGTCATGAGTCTATCTTTTATTTTTTTCAAATGGTTGTATTGTATATGTTATGATCAAAGTACTTGAACCATTTTTAGTATTTTGGTTACCATTTTTAGTATTTTGGTTAACTAGCTAGTTACAAATGTTGTAGTTGATCGATACTACACAAGCGTATGTGCGCTAGCTGGTATATAATATTAATGCAAACAAGAGTACTGCTGTTGATCTATATATTAATTAAAATTCACCAGTTTGGTTGATATGGTATATACAATGCAAACAGGTTTTGAATGATTTTGTGATTTTAATTTTGTGTTACGCGGAGGGTAATAAATTGTATAAAAAATAAAAATATAAAAAAGACCATATAAGAAACGCTTATATGTATAAGCGTTTCTTATACTCTCGCGCCAAATGACATAAAGAACGCTTGTCTTGATAAGTGTTTTTTATAAATCTTCATAAAGAACGCTTATAGTAAGCAAGCGTTTTTTATAGTCGGACATAAAGAACGCTTTCCTCGTAAATTCCCGCCCCTTACCCGCTTTAAAAACGCTTTAGCGATAAGCGTTCTTTTAAATTAAGTATAAATAACGCTTACAACGCGTTCTTTAAAAGGCTCGACCATTTGCGTCGCCGGCATAAAAAACGGTTATAAAGCGTTCCAAAAGACAAATAAAAACGTTGTTTATTCCTTTTTTTCCAGCAGTGGAGTTGGTTTCTCGTCTATTTGCCATTTTTTTCACCTGCAAAATCCCCATGGAAATCTGTGTTATCAATATGGTTTGCTTATGTGGAGAATTAAGGATTTGATTGTGAAGTTTCTGCATTTTTTGTGACACTTTTCGCCACGTCCAGACTTGAATGTCCGGACAGGCTTACAGACGCTCTCTATTTTTCACTGTTTTTACAGTGTCTGGACTTCCATCTGGCCTTACCGGTTCGTCCGGGTTGCGAGGATGAGTTTGGGTAAGTCTCAGCTTATGTCCAGACTTCCAAGCCCGGACACAAGTCTAGACCACGTACTGGGTTTTTCTTCGAACTTTTGTTCGAACTTCTAAGCCTAGACACAAGTCCAGACTTCTTTGGTTTTAAGTCTCGGCATCCGTTTGGACTTCCAGGCTTGGATACATGTCCGGACGTCTCTATGTTTTGAAGTCTTGACTTGCGTCCAGATTTTTCAAGCCCGGACACAAGTCCGGACAACACCACGTCTAGTTTCTTCGGGCTTCCGTAAGGACTTCCACGCCTGGACACAAGTTTGTACGTCTCTGTTTTGAGTCACGGTGTCTGTTAGAAATATTGTGGGGGGAGGAATAGGCCCAACGGAGGAAATTATATAAAATACCCATATAGACTAGCAAGGCCCAATAACCCATGAGGTTCCATCCTAAAACCAATTGGCATTAGGTGGAGTAGCTCTAGGCTATATAAGCTACTTGCTAGCTACATAATTTTTCAATGTGGGACTCACACTTGATCTCCAACAGTGTTTGACTTCCAAGCCCGAACACATGTCCGGACATCCTTCTGACTTTGATTAAAATGTGCTTCCGATCTTCGTTTTAACTTCCATTTGCAGGATTATGATCCCTTAAATCTAATTAAGTGATTTACTTACGTTATTACGCATGTTTATGCAATTCTATTCTGAAAGTTAAGTTTCTATTTTGGGACCTAGTTTCTTTGCTTTATGAGCCGTGGATGACTGGGTCAAGCTATCCCGTAGCATGATAGACGTCATTATGTTTTGTACATAGGTACTCTCCCAGTTTATGTTCTACAACTGACGGGTCTATTGGTCTTTGGATCATTTTTGTGTTGTCGAGGATCATCTG
This sequence comes from Limonium bicolor, assembly GCA_023374045.1. Lineage (NCBI taxonomy): Eukaryota > Viridiplantae > Streptophyta > Magnoliopsida > Caryophyllales > Plumbaginaceae > Limonium > Limonium bicolor. Next base: position 110,988,306 of record CM041782.1, on the reverse strand, counting down.
ATCCATGGGTCTTTGATCCTTTCTGTGTGTGCTTAGAACTAGCGTCCCACTCTGTTTGTGAACTTTGAAATGTTTTGATTAGTGGGGTTGGCTTTCGCTTCTATGTTTTCTGTGCTATGACAACTTTGACATAAAACTCTATTTTGCAAAGACTATTGTTTCAATGAGTTCATATACTTATAATGATATGTTATTTTTAGGCCTGGCAAATCATATTTTCATATCGTGTAAAAGATAGAAATGATACACGACACAAAAATACATGAAAGATACACGCATAAACGACACACAAAAAATTTTCGTGTATGGAATTCTATATACGAATACGAAATTTAAAAAACATGTAAACAAAACAAAATATACAAATTTATTCACGTGTACAAGAATTACATGTGTACCATGAAATTAAAAAGTAACACATAAATAAAGTAAAAAATACCAAAACACTATATTTATACGAATTAATAAAAAAAATAAGTAACACGAAATTTATTCGTCTATACACGAATTACATGTGTAAATGAATTATATGTCTACATGAATTATTTATAGGTATTCATGTGTACACGATATGTATAATTAGATACGGTACACGACACGTTAATAAATCATGTATATACGATACACGACACGAAATTAGTTTTGTTTATAAAATTTAATACCTATACATGTTAATGTTGTGTCATGTTTCGGTCGTATTTTCGTTTTCGTTACTTTTTTGCCAGGCCTAGTTGTTTTCAACGTTTTGAGCATACTTCGTCGATGATGTTGCACTACTTACTAAGCTGTGGTTGCTCAGCCCCTGGGCGAAGGATCTTGCTTTGTGACTTGGAGACTTTTAGTTTATCTATTTTTGTATGGAAACTTATTTAGTTTCATACTTTGACATTGTTGTAGACTACGGGCCTTTCGTTTGTGACATCTGATTTGCCCCTTTGGGGCATTGTAAACCTTGGTTACTATTATTAATATAAGTATTTACTTTGGGTTTGAATGCGATTCGATTTCAGTTAGCGTAGTGTGCGGCGAGTAGTGATCTTTGAACTAACCCGGTTTTGGGGTCGTTATAGAATTTATCTGACCTTAGAAGCTTAGCCCCCCTTCACCACCTCTGACACAAAGTAAGAAGAGTTCAATTCATGGATAAAATCACAAGAAAGTTTTCCCTTGACTGCTTCCTCAAATCTAGAGTCACCTATAGGAGAAGAGGAGGTGAAGATATTATGGACGTAGTCTCTCGGGATTCTTTCAAAATTTAACCAATTATAGCATGTCAATGTGAATATCTGAACCCGAAAATACCATTTGACCTTTGGTTATAGGAGGCTTTAGAATGGAAGTAGCTAATATTTTTATCCCCTGCCTTCACCCACGAGTTTCTAGCTCTTTGCTTCCACCATATCTCTTCTTTAATAGCCTACAATTATATCTCCATTAGAAGCATCTTCATATCAGCATCCGAACCCGCAAAAGGAATCCTTTTAGTCGGAACTTCTAATTCAGACTTCTTCTTCTTAATCTTCCATTATCTTTCTTAAGAGACCATCCCTTCCAAAAGGATAGCTTCTTAGCTCATTTAATTAACTCTTGTCCCAAATCAAGAAAGCTATTTCCCCAAACCTCCAGAATGATATCCCTGCATTTCTCCTCCAAACATCACCCATTTTAGAATCTAAAAATTTTCTTAGGGATTCTTTGGGATCCAAAGAAAGAAACAAAAAGAATAGAACAACGGTCAGAGTTCTCCCTTGAGAGATGTTCCACCGAGATATTAGGGAACATGGAGATGCCCAATGGACAGTTGAAGGCCTTGTCTAACCTACTCAAAGAGAGTCGATCATCCAATCGACAATTAGAGTAAGTACCAAAATCACCAAAGAAACCAAATAGTGTAACTGACAAAACATGATAGCTCTCCTGAAAGGTTCCATCTGATTTTCATCTCTTCTTCCGCCTCCTGATTTTTTGTAGTTATACAAAATTTGATTGAAGTCTCTAGCCACAATCCATGGTAAAGAGACTTGATTTCTAAGAGTCTCTAAAAGCTTCCATGACATTTACTTAAGTCTTCAATCTTCCCACTCATAGAAGCCAGTAAAGTTAAAAGAATTACCTCTAGGGAAGGTAACCTTCACTTCCATATGGTTGGGAGAAGAGGTAACACTTTTAACACCTATGCCAACTTTCACATCAAAGCCAATCCACCAATTCTTCCTCTTCTACTAACTGCTGCCCACAATAAGGGGGGGGGGGGGGGGGAGAGAAAAAAATTTACCAGATCCTCATGGGATTTGAGGGTCTTCATCAAAAAAATGATCTCATGTTTATAATCAGGAATTAAGCTCTTCACCCAGTACTTTGAATCTGACTTGTCCAAACCCTTACAGTTGAAGGAGATACATGCCATCAAGCTAGAATCACACGAGGATTGCATAGCTGCAGAATTCGTTTGAAATAAAAAAGACTTGCTGAAAACTGTAGCCAACACGGGGAGGCGCAAGAAAAAATCACAACCACTATGAAGTCAGAGAAGAACCCAGAATCCACCACTGAGATAGAGATAGGTCGTTGATCAAATCTACCTCAATTCCTCATTTGGTCGGAGCAACCGAGAAATCTAAAAATAAATACCACTAAGACCAAAGCTAGGTCTAAAAATCGACACCAGTTGAAACCTTTTTCAACAAAGCAAAGAACCCAATAGTAGACAAATAACAAAATACAACTAAGAGATTTGTAAAAGTTCACCACCGAGACCAAAGCTAGGTCTAATATCAACACCAACTGAAACATCCTTCGATAGAGCAAAGAAGCAATAGTTGACTGATACACAACCACGATGACAACCAAGAAATCTGGAAAATTTCATTACCGAGGCCAGTGCTAGCTCTGAAATCGAAATCAGCTAAAACCTCCTTCAACAAAGCAAAGAAACAAACTAGCAGAGGTTGGTAAATTTCCAGGCTAGAAGCAGAGAAAATATATAAAGCGGTAGAGAAGATGATACATATTACTCGGTGCTCCATAAATGAACAGGAGAACAAATGTCTTCGAATCGCCTCTTACGAGAGTGAAAGAGAATTGTACGGACAACAAACTGTCTCACTTGTTATTAGCATAGGTGTGCAAAAAGAATGACATGGAAGGTTTGGGGTTTAGGGCCGAGGAGGATTTTGATAAAGCGCTTCTCACCAAGCAGCTATGGAGGATTCTGAAGCATCCTAGCACCTTGTGTATGCCACTTTGAAAAGTATGTTTCCCCGATAGCTGTATAACCCAAGTTGTCTCTTCTTACAAGGATAGTCCAATTTGGAAACTGATGGTCCCCTAACATTACTCTTTCCAAGATGGTATTAGGCATCAGTAAGGAAAGGGGACTCAATTCCTTTATAGTCTCTTCTTTTGTGCCTAATCTGGAATCTTTCTCTAATTATCTCTCATAAACCTCTTGGTAGTCCTGATGGATTATTGGTTTTGGATTTCTTTATCCTAATCAAAGTACCTGGAATCTTATAAAGGTTTTTAAATGCTCCTTCCTTGGGAATGTGATTTAATTGCAGACATTCCTAGTTTTCTAACTAGAATGATTGTTGGATTTGGCATTTCTCTGAGGACAACTCATATAATGTTAAATTGGGTTCCAACTACTACAACTAACTCAGGAAAACGATCAATCTTCATCAGATAATGTGTCTCCTTCAATAAAGGAAATATCCTTCATTCACCTGTCCTCCGAGGGTAAGGATGGTTATTTGGAAATTCCTCAATGACATCACTCCATGTCAAGGTAATACTAAGAAGCGGATTCATTGTCCAATTGATTGCTTCTTCTGTGGTGATAGAGACTCCCAAGTGCATTGCTTTTTCATATGTTATGTTATTGCCTCTATGTGGATTACAGTTCTGGACACTACCTTACTCGGGTAATGAAGCCATTAATACTAGTTTATCTTTAAAGCTAAAACAAAAAAGGGAAGTAAGTTGTCTTCTGTTGCTAATATGATATAGGTGATTTATGACGCAAGGAACAGGTGTAGACATGATTCTAATCTTGTCTGGTGGACTGCCATTGAGCACAACAAAGCGTTCATAGCAACTTATATTGCTTCCTCTTCTATTAAGCAACCGCTTGTAGGCAACTTGCCTTTTTGTCAGGTTTTACCTCTATATGGTATCAAGCAGTTTCTATCCAAGAATTTGTACTTTTTGAGGGATAGGCAAGAGCGCCAGTAATAGCTTCATCAAGACTTTGAGTAGTACAAGTAATTTGGCTCTCGCGATGATGTGCTGCTCTAGGTACAGGAATCAATTGTATTTGGTAAGGTGGCACAATATCCGTGATCTATGAACGACTAAGAAATTGAATTTTGGATAAAGGGATGGAAAGCCGAAGGGGTCATCAAACAGATTAGCTAGCTTTACTAATCTTTTACTAATCCTTAATCCGGTATGATATGGCTGATGCAGCAGCCTCAAATGTCTAATTGGAAAAATGCAAATTATCTTGATAGGGTCCAAATTTAGAAAGAACTCATATTCGTTTCGAGTCCAAAGTTACCTGCACTTTGACAACGAGACATGGGAACTTTTTGATGTAATCGCTTAAACATCCACACAGTGCGGTGGCAGTTTTTGGCAATTTACGTCAGAAATCATCTTCTATCACGGCTACTTCATGACCAAAAAAAAGCTAGCTCAAGAATGAGAAGGTTTGTTAACATCCAATTGTTACTAATATGTAAAGAACTGGTAATTGGCAACAATAACTATTTTATATATGAAAAGGCCGGCGTCATGTTACTGATAAAAAAGATAAGGAAACCCGAGTAAAAAACTAATTAAATGGGAATGAAATTTTCCAGTTGTAACGACAGTGTAACATTTTGTATCATCATCAGAATTTTAATAAAAGCGTGAGAGTGCAAGAAAAACTCTCTTAATTTTCAATGATAATGATCAGAGAGAACCCAAGTAATCCTTCAATAAGGATATAATAGGGTTACTGTAAGAAGCTTCCTCTGCCCTCTCGAATATGATACCATCCATTCTTGCCTGGACTCCCTCGGATAATGTCAGTTCTTGGAGAAGCCCTTTCACAGTTCTGTCAACTCCGATCATAGTGCTTCCAATGCCACTTAAGATCTCTGGTAATGTTGGGGATGGTCTGGTCACTTCTACCAGTCTCACCTGAATTCATTTAACGATAAATCTTGCAATCAAGATAGTAGTCCACCAACTTCGTTTATAACAGCCAGCCAGCAAGCAAATGATCATTACTCATGTAGTAATAGTTATGTGCCTGATCACGTATTTCCATTCAATGATCATAGGAATAGATACAAAAAGCATAAATAAGTTGAATCCTCCAACATTTTTTTACCGGTCTGTCTAGTGGAATGTTTGCCTTTTGTTTGGCTATAGCAACAGCTCGAGATATTCCACCAATAGCATCGACAAGTCCTCGAGTAGCTGCATCATTGCCAGTCCAAACACGTCCTTGTGCATTCTCCTCCATCATCTCTACCTACAATGAAGCACACCAGACACGGTACTTAGAAATGCTAATCCACGAGAAAAACAAACAATGATGACAGAACTAAACGTCAAGAGTTGTACAGGCATGGATCTTGAATAGGCTGCTTTATCTCGGAATTGCATGTATGCTCCTGTGCAGATTTGGTAAACAATTCCGCCTCATCTGGTCTGTAAAATGTTTATACTATTAAATTCTCTTGTAGAATACATCAACCTTTAAACAACCAAACATATCATTATATATGATTCAAAGTAAAGAACTACAAGACCAAGGACATGTCAGTCCTAAGCCTAACTTTGTTCTATATCAATACAGATGTATAGCATGTACCCTTTCTCACCTGAATGGTCGTTGGTCAGCAGCGAGGAGCTCTGAGTATTTTCCCTTAGATATAATCCCTTGTTAAAACCAATCTTCTCATAGAGTTTCCCCAAATTCAGTTTTCCTAACATGTCCACGTCAAACCACGACAAAAATAGCTTTACATGTCATTTGCCAACAGAACAGGTAACATGATAATTATTAGAAACATAACAAACGTGAACTAAATTTGGAAAGTTCACCAAATTACATTTGAAAATGTCATTGGGTTTTTATCGTCTGCTGATGCACCATAGGTTATACGCAACTCATAAGACATGACTAACCAATGACAACTGACCAGTTTGACTGATAATTAGTCATCTCAATAATCAAAACGCCCCCTGATATAACAAAAAAAGGCTCTCTACTCTCTCTATCTACCTTCTCCATGTCTATAACTATCAAAAGAAATATGTCTCTTTATATTCAATTATCTCTACCTCCCCTTTCAATCTCATGAATTAGACTTATTATGGGTAACATCTAGCAGAAGAATTGAACATTAAAGACATAATGAACTATTATCCATCACGCCTAAGGTTGAGAAACAGCGCGCAAGAAGATTCCCTAATAAGAAGATCAAATAAAAAGAGCCAAGAAGAAAAAATGAAATACTAGCGAAAAGATTTATCAAAACCTAATGACTAGTTCAAGTTTGTCAGAGTACAGGAATAAACATTTTGGCCGTTATGAGGAAATGAAAAAACGTTACAAATTTGGCTAAAATAAGAAAGGATCATTAAAGTTTCCATTCAGATGCTATTGCAACACTAACAAACCTAATATTTGGACACAATATTACCCCATAGAATGTTAAAAGCTTAAGAATACATGAGACATACAAATTTGTTGAAAAAATTACTTATAGATTAAAAACAAAATTAACTTCTTATTTGGGCTTAACACGATTTCTACCTCAATATTTATAGTATTAAGTATAACTGTAGAAGTTACAAACGTATTAAGATAACACTAACACTAAAAGGGGACTATTTTTATTGCCATTTTATTCAAGATTTTTTGGATATATTGTTATTTGGTCAATTTAATAGGTTGATAAATTAAAAGTTGACTAAATTTCGGAACACCACAAAGAATCTATATTTCCTTTGCATATTTTAGGTTTTAGGATTTTATCTGGGCAGTAATATCATGCCAATTTAATTGATAAAAAATCGTAAATGATAGATTTTATAATTACATTAAACCAAAGCCAGCAGTCCTTTATTTTGTCTAAAATGACAATGTTCATTCCTCTACACAGACTGTCAAAACATTTTTCCCACAAGTCGGCCTAGCCAAAAACTTAATTCCTTTGTTACCGATTTAATCCAGAACAAAGCAACCAGAAGAATCAAGACCAGAAAACATATTTCACCACTGTATCATAGTACAGCTGTGATACTACAAATCAAGAACTAAATTCAAGTTTCATAAAAGAGGAAACTTGTGATAGTTTATCAAGTCATCCGAGCAGATATAGGAGCAAACTCCCTTGAAGTGTTAAACAAAATCCAATAGTCCAGAAGGTTAGCCAAAACATGTGATAATCAAATGAAGCACACGAGTTATCAGCTATACAGGCACAGATTCAAATGGAGCATACAGGGGATCTGCAGCAAACTTCCACAAGTCACATAGCTTTTTACTTTCTGATAAGTCACAAGTCAAGTAGCCCATGTACAATTTCCGACATCGCACAGAATCAGCTGAGAGATTTACCTGTAACAACTCCAATCGATCCTGTTAAGGTGAGATTTTCAGCTAGAATGGTTCCAGCTGCCATCGCCATATAGTATCCTCCACTAGCAGCCACATCCGACATTGAAGCAATCACAGGCTTTGAGGCAGCTAGAAGTCTGATCTCTCTCCATATTCTGCGGATTAAGGTGTTAAGAGGATGATATTTATGCAGAATATCATTGTTATATAAGTCTGCTACGTGATGGTTGAAGGGACATATATATCAACTCTCACATAACTGCACAGCTTGTGGGAGCTCTGACATTATGCTACTTATGATGTCAATCCTGACACAAACCCTAAACCTGCCTCAAAACATAAAAAAACTGGGTTTGAGTTGAAATGTTTTACCCAACAGATTTTCAGGCAGCTTAGGATTAGGTCTGTTAAAACCTGTGTCAGGTTGACCCTGACAACCCAAAAACAACCCGCAACCAAAAAAAAACACCCATCCCGAATTTCCTCCATCTCAAACAGTTTTTGAGAAAAAAGGCCTATACTGTGTGCGCCTCTACCTCCAATCTCTATCCCTAATTGCATCTCTACAGATTCGAACGCACCACAGTCCATAGCGCAGTGACTTTCCATCTTCTCTCATCCTGTTGTCCTTGCGATTCTGCGGCAGCAAACCCAACCAAATCCACCACCAGTCTGCTCTCCTCCTTTTCGGGTTAAGTCAACCTGACACAAAGCCTATGCACGTTGGTTTACATTAAAGAGCTATGACCCAAGTAGGTTTCAATTCGGTTCAGGTCAACCCGAGAAAGTTACGGGTGGGGTTCTGGACTTCTGGTTTTGTCAACCCCGATCCAAAACCTGAGTTTAACACCCCTAATGCTACTAAGGCAAGGTCCTTTCATCAACCATATGTTTCTGAGTATACATGTGCTCACACTAGTATCAAATTGCATGATAGTAAACAATTATGCATGGCTCAGCAAGCTATGTAGAAGACCACAACTTTCTTCAATACCAGCGATCTTAATTATTAACAATGCTTGGGTTTCTAAATACAAGAGAGAACACATATTTCTTCAAGACCTATCTCTTCCATTTTTGACAAATAATTGTACTCTAAGTGGCAGTTATCTACACATGAATCACAGTTTCCAGGTCCGTATTGACATTTCAGCCATTCATCTAGATGGAAGTATAGTAAGGAGCTGTTACCTCACTGAAAATATACTACCAAGATGCCATATTTTGAAGACTAACTTTACACGCAAATAAGCAACGGGATTATGAACGTACAAATCTGATGCAAGAGCATCGCCACCCGGGCTGTCAATACGGATTATAACAGCCTTATATCTTTTTGACTCTGAAAAATGATTACAACAGCAAATCATCAGGAGGTTAAACACAGTTAAAAACTTAACAAATGCACTGAGCTCACTATCCCTATGAAAAAGTAAAATGTTCAACTTTGCCTCTAGAACGGAGGAACCTACAAACCTAGGTCTCAAGATTTGATTTGTATCTGTGCTTCACATGATGTTACATTTAGATTCCCACATGTATCAGAGAAAAAAAATTGTCCACTTTTTCAATAACACTACCAAACAAATCTACTGGCAGATTGTCCAGAAAATATATCTAAAACTAACTTTTCAAGGAGTCGACATACTAGAGTAAAAGCTCTTAGCACACCACTGTTACTACTATTTTCATCAGCTAAACAGTTGATAAATCTATAGTTAGATGTCTGTAAGGCATGCAGATGCGAAGTTCGGCAAACCGGATAAGGAATCAGATAAGCTACCATGCGCTCTAGATATAGTCACCAGTGAGTAAGTAAAGATACCTCTTACAAGTCGTAGCTTCTCAATTAACTGTTCTGCTATTATTCCTGAAGAGGGAGAACTTAATGGACTGCGGACACGGCTAATGCTTCCAGAGGTTCTGATTATAGCTATCTGTTCCTTTCCTCCAGACAAGCCTAATGTCCATTTCCTTACTCCAGAATATTTTCTGCAACAGCAAAAGTATACATTTATAACTGAACAAGTTATTACCATAGAGATGTTTTCTCAAATTGAGCAACTCTACAAATATGAGCACATAATAAATGATAACATTACATTCATTCTATGACAATGAGAAAAGGGAAACTTTAAGTGATGCTTGGTAAGTCCTGAAACAAAGAGAGTACTTATAATCAACCATGGGAAGCTTCTTATCTTTCGGAGACCCACCCCTCTCTATCAACATTGACATTATCTGCATGAAGAAGAACCATTTCAATTCTTGCCAAAAGCATTTTTTTAGTGGAATGGATGAACTTGAAGCATTTAGTTAATAATTAGTCATAATTGCAACTATAATCATAGCGGACCTAATATTGTTTGTGTAGCGAAAGGATAATAATGGGTCTCTTGAGGAAGACTAGTAAAAGGGACACAGGTCTGACGCAAAGGTAAATTCCTCCTCTTAATCTGGTAGTTTAGAAGAGAGAGATCTTATTGGTGTGTTTAGAAAAGAATGCATACATATATAGAGATAGGATCAATAGTTAGCTTGAAGGATAAGCTACCAAGAATATTTAACTAATAAACTTATACAGAACAACATATGGGACTATGCCCATAAGTACTAACTAGGACTATGGAGAGGCTTAGAGAATAAAATGCAAGTTGGTCTTCAGTGGGAATGCAGCAAAGATTAATCAGTCCTCCTACTACTTTAATCTGTAGAAGAAGCCGATCTTAACATGCTTGAAGAATAAGCTACTAGGAATATTTAAGCAATAAACTTATACAGAAAGAACAGATGGGCCTAGGCCCATAAGAACATACTAGGCCTACTAACAACTCTCAAACGGCCAAGGGGCCTATCAAACTAACATCTCTAATTCTATTCTCTTGAATAATGGTTCTTCTCCTTCTAACCCCTCCTATTTATAGACTAAAGGCTACTTATAAAATACCCACTACCCATCTGCCACTTTTTCTACTCATAATACAAAATGCATGTATCAAGTTCAATATCAGATTTCAAACAGTAGTAGTTATCAAATAAGCACGTTAAACTATTTTTCCAGCGTCAATCTCATTAATCTTAGGGAAAAACTTACCATTCTTAATGTAAATCTTCCAATAACCACCATTTGAAATTAACTCCCAAACAGCCTCAGAGAGGTAAGATAACTATTACACAATAATATGTCACCGTGTTATTAGGCGATATAAGGCAGCAAGAAAGACACTGACTTTTGAGTTGCTCCCTTCACAAACTGAAAAGGATTTGAATGGATAAGCTAGAAAGCAACCATCTTACTGCCGATATATTAATGCCCATCGCAAACACTATTTAGCTCACTGCTTTTTCAAAATATTCTCAACCTAGAAAGTCTAGTTATGACCTACCTCATCGTCATACTTGACATCAGTTATCCACCCTTCCTCTCTAAGCTTTTCAATTTTTATACCCCTTCATTGATGAAGCTCTCAATTCTCTTCTTTCTTCTTTCCTGTGTCAGATCAGGATACAAACTATAGAGTCAACAGTGGCACTAAAATGAGCTTCTTTGTAAATAAGACTGTTCAAGGCAATAGTGTAGCAGACATGCTGAAATGAGTACGTACAACAAAGAGATGAGCACCTTTTTCAGAAGATATCTTATCAAGCCAGTTTCCATATATGTTATTAAGCAATGCAGTCAACATCTCTCTATTTGCTTCGGAGATAGATTTACGAGTAAGCTGATCCCCAGCACTTTATATTTCCCGATCCTTTCTACTTGTGGTTCGATGCCAATATTTTCTAAGATACCTGGAAACTTCAAAGGGAAACTTCATCATACATACAAGACAGTGATCATTATTTTAATGAGTATTCATCAGCAAGTGAATGCCTCGGAGGATATATATGTGCCACAGAGAACCACCTCCAAGAAATGAAGCCTGAACAGTCAAGCCATACAACCGAAAATAAGCACTAGGAGGAGCATACAACTCATCACACGCACAAGCAAGATAGTATTCTTCTCTCCGCAAGCTGGAACATATCCCACAATGAATTTTCCTACATAAGACAGAAACATAGAACTACTATCAAAGGTAAAGAGAGATGAAATACACTTAAGAAAAAAGACTAGAACTAGTATAAATCTGGAAGTGGAAATAGATTGATGTGGCTCGTGGAAATTAAAAGGAAACTCAATGTAGAGTAGTACACCCCCAATGAGTTTATATCTTTACTAGCAACAGCTTGTAAGCAATTCCTTCGTTGAAGGGAGGAGAATAGGTTGACCTACATGGTTATCCACTGCCATGCTCATACAGATTTGTATTCCTTATCCTGATCCAATTCTTCATCTTATGGAGCTTTTACACTCCCTTCAATTGATTTTACGGTTATCTTTGGAACTCTACTAATAAAAGGGCTGTATCAAATGCATGTTAAATACTTCCACTGGGTGTTATAACTTCAGACGGTGTCTTCATAATTTCATAGCACAGAAACATATATGAGCGATGTCATACTAGGCACTTAACTTTTTATATATGGGCACACAGTCCTCTTATCTTCGCAGACCAGAACGAATTTTCAACCACCGTTGCATGAAACGAATAGAGAAAATTCTCGAAACATTCTCCATTACGTAGTAGACCTTTATCAAAGATCGCTCAGAGCCCAAAATGTACGGTAAACCTCAGAACTTCAAATTAACCAGCAAAACCAGGATGCGAGCAAAAGAACAACTGCCAATCTTTAACGACATAAAAAAGGGCATACCAGATTTTCGAAAATCCGACATATGCCTTCTAATTTCTTCAACTTTGCCCCAGCCACAATTCAGGGGCTCGATATGGAGATAAACCCCGGAAATACGAGGATCATATGCCGCTTTTATAAAATTCTCACAAATTTGGGGCAGTGAGAGTCCCGTGGAGAAACGGGTCTTCAGCTGATCAGAAATCTGATCCCATGTAAAATTGTGGAGGTTACTTAATACATGAAAAGAAAAAGAAAGTTGAGCTCGCGAAGCAATCAAGCATCACAGCAAGCAAGAAGCTAAGGAAAACAAAAAGAAATAAAAGACGGAGAACCTGGCCACGCAGTTTCATAGTCAGGACACTGCCTTTGCGAATCCGTTCCCAGGGGAAAGCAAACAGCATCCTGAGCTTGACCAAGAACTTCATCCACACGCTTAAATCAGTATATTCAAACTCCCCACTTGGATATTCTCCGTCAATCGATGGTTTTGGAGCTCCATTTTCGCTTTGTTCAAGGTTCGAATTGGCGACAGGTGCATCTTCTTTTGATGATATCTCAGTTTTGGTGTACGACAGTGATGAATCGTCATCGATGGCCCGTACCGATAGGTATCGGCGATGATGAGAGAGGAGAATTATGGAGGAAGGTGAGAGGAGGGGGATAGATTGGTAGGTAGAGGGGAAAGAGAAAGGAAAAGGAGCGGAGCTGGGGAGGTGGAAGAAGTGGCAGAAGCTGGGAAGAATTGAGACGGATAATTGTTCGTCGGCAATGATGGCGGTCGAAGGAATGGTGGTGGTGAAAACTCAAACGTGGGGGATGGAGAAGCTTCGCCATCTCTCTCCCTGGGAGAGAACCTTCGACGAAGCTGAATTTTGTAAGTTGAGGGGTTTGGCGGGTTTGGATGGGGTTCATGGGTGGGAAGCTTCTCTTCCACGTCATCATCTTACAGCCTCCGCCTTTACTTTGGAAGAAAAAAAATCCAAAATATTCTCTTTTTACATAATTTTTTAAAGAAATTTAATAAAATATCATCATATTTTGGTTAATTCATGAAATGGTACTCACTATATTTTCACAAAAGTAAATATCATTATGTCATTCATCAGAACAAAAAACAAAAATACTCTTACTAGTTAACAAAATAATTTTAAAGTTCACAATATGCTCTAAGTGTTAAAAAAATCATTAAAATTCATAAAAAATTCAAAATACTATAAAAAATAGATAACTATAAAAAAAATAAAACTACAAAAAATATTTCAAATATAATAAATAAATAAATATTAAAATATCATAAAACATTGAAAAAAAAAAATTTCCTTGAACTTATTTCAAAATTATTTTGTACCATAAAAAAATATAGAGTTTAAACACATAATTTATACTATTTTTTCTACAAATTTAGACCAATATAGTACCATAATTTATACCAATTAATTATAATATATTTTTAAATTTTTTCTACCAATTTAAATTATTTATCCGAAAAATTATTTTATTTTTTAATTAATATTTTGAATTTTTTAAAATTATATTCTATTATGAAATAAATAATTTAAATGATAAAAAAAGATATTTAAAAAATATATTACAACTTATACTAGTTATGGTGCTTAATTGGTAATTTTTAAAATATAAAAAATATATAAAATAAATAAAATATATTAAATATCATAAAACATGGAAAAAGTAAACATTTCTTAGATTTTTTTCAAAATTATTTGGTACCATACAAAAGAGTATAGAGTTTTAAACACATAATTTATATTGATTTTCTATAAATTTAAATCAATATAATACCATAATTTATACCAATAACTTTTTTTTTTAGATCGAAGCACATAGAAATTCCGAACCAGCATTCAATTAACCTAATAGGAACACTCTGTCCGATTATTCACGGGGGAGTGATGATTTTTGTACAAGACCAGCATTTGGTAATTGCTGGTCAAATTTGTACAAAACCAGCATTTTGGAGAGTGCTGTTTTCGATTTTTTTTTTTGTTTTGCACAAGACCAGCACTTGGCAAGTGCTGCGTACCTGTGCGAGTCGAAACCAGCTTCGACATTGTTATATTATCGCATATGATACGAGTTTATAAAAACATCAGTGAACATAAAACGTGGTTATTGCGCCATTTTTTTGAGCAGTCAAACGACATCCGTTCACTCTAAAAATTTACACACACGTAGTACTACATGCACACATTATTGTTCCGAACCTCATCGGATTTGGACTTCTACAAGTGTCTCTCAATATATGGGCGAAGTGGCTAAGCTGCGCAATGTTTATTATTTCAAAAACTGCAGCCTGGTGCCATATTGCGCCATTTTTTTGAGCAGTCAAACGACGACATCCGTTCACTCTAAAAATTTTCACACATGTAGTACTACATGCACACATTATTGTGTCCGAACCTCATCGGATTTGGACTTCTACAAGTGTCTCATAAATATGTGCAAAGTGGCTAAGCTGCGCAATATTTATTATTTCAAAATTATCTAAGACCTCTTCTGGTACTATTGTTTAGGACGACATATATATAAGGAGGAGTAAAGGTTGTGACTTAAGCAAGCACAAGATAAAAGGTAAGTTATGTTTATGTGTACTTTTGTTATGTGGTAATGTTAAACATAAGAACAATATATTATTAGCAAAAGCGTATAACCAAAAATTGATGTTGTAATTTATAAATAGAAGGAATGACATTTTATTGAAATTTTTGGTGTTGCGTCAGACGACGACCTAGAATAGTCCAAGGAAATGAAGGAAACAAGGCGTTGTGTTAGTACGTTTGTTGTCGGGATATCATCTTCTACTTACGAATAATATGTGTTTGTATTAGGCAGTTCACTAGTTACGTTTTCCTAAAGTGACGGAGGTCACCTTCTAAAATTAATGCAATAATAGCGTACTACGGAGGTCATATTATATTAATAATAGTGTAACATGTTGCCTAAGTGAGAAGATTGAAATCACCTATGATAATACAAATCCATCGCATAACACGGTACTACACATTCGTTCAGTCATCCTTATCATAGCAATGGACACTTACAAAATGTAACCAAAGCCACATTAAACTGCCGCTTCTGGATCGTAATCGATCATAAGGTGCATTGCATCAACGTCGTCCTGGATTGGATAAAGTTGCGTATCATGTTCTGCACATCAAAATTTCAGGTCGTGCCTTAAGCAAGCACCCCAAAAATTTCAATAAAATGTCATCCTTCTATTTATAAATTACAACATCAATTTTATGGTTATACGCTTTTGCTAATAATAATATTGTTCTTATGTTTAAACATTACCACATACACAAAAGTACACATAACTAACATTACCTTTTATCTTGTGCTTGCTTAAGTCCACAACCTTTACATACTCCCTTATATATATGTCGTCCTAAACAATAGTACCAGAAGGCCTATAGATAATTTTGAAATTATAATATTGCGCAGCTTAGCCACTTTGCAAATCCAGAGTGAGGTTTTCGGACACCATAATCTGTGTGCACTGTAGCACAATAATGTGTTGCAAATTTTACTAGAGTGGAACGATTTTTGTGTCCCTCAAATTTTAACTGTCTGCTAAAAAATGGACGCGCGCAATATGGCCACCAGGCTGCAGTTTTTGAAATAATAAATATTGCGCGCTTAGCCACTCGCACATATTTATGAGACAACTGTAGCCAAATCCGATTTCGGACACCATAATGTGTGCTATTAGTGAACAGACTTGTAGAAGTTTTACGGTGTGGAGTCTTGACTGCCCCCAAAAAATGGCGCAATATGGCACCAGGCTGCAGTTTTTTGAGATATTAAATATTGCGCAGCTTAGCCACTTCCGCACACATGATGAACACTTGTAGAAGTCCAAATCCGATGAGGTTCGGACACAATAATGTGTGCATGTAGTACTACGTGTGTGCCAAATTTTTAGAGTGACGGATGTCGTTTGACTGCTCAAAAAAATGGCGCAATAACCACGTTTTATGGTTCACTGATGTTTTTATAAACTCGTATCATATGCGATAATATAACAATGTCGAAGCGGTTTCGACTCGCACAGGTACAGCTCTTGCCAAGTGCTGGTCTTGTGCAAAAAAAAAAAAAAATCGGAAACAGCACTCTCCAAATGCTGGTTTTGTACAAATTTGAGACCAGCAATTACCAAATGCTGGTCTTGTACAAAAATCATCACTCCCCGTGATAATCGGACATGAGTGCCCTATTAGGTAATTGAATGCTGGTTTCGGAATTCTATGTGCTTCGGCCTAACTTTTACCATACATTTTAAAATTATCCTTTTTTATCATTTAAATTTTTATTTTGATTAATATTTGGACTCTCTATGATCGATGGAAACTGATCTACATTATCTTCCTGAATGTAGAGAATTTGTCGGTTGCTCTTTGTGTGAATTTGATTGAAATTTTCCTATTAGGAATAGATATCAGTGCAATTTTCAGTGAGAATTTCAATAAGGGTGAATATGATTGAATCTGTCTAATAGTATTATATTATACAATCAATCAGTAAGGTAACTAGAATAGGAAACCATTTATTGAAATAAAAGATAACTTGTTTCTTTAGTTGAAAAACATTAATTTGTAAATAACTAGTTTTGTTTCTTCAACTGTCTATTACACTACAATTAGTGAATTCTTTATGTGAATTTGGTTGAATATGCCTGATTGGTATTATATTATACAGAAATCAGTTAAGGTAACTAGAATAGGAAATCATTAGATTGAAGTTATAAGACAACTTGTTTCTTCAGTTGAAAAACATTAAAACAACCCTTCATATTATACTTTGTATATGTTTTCTGTAGAAGAAAATGAAAATATATATATACAAATGTTGAAGTATAGAAGAAGATGAGGACTCTGTCCAAATCCAAACTGAGCAGTCAGAAGTTCAACCAACGAGTAAGAAGAAAGTATGGAACTGCTTTCCCCTAATTGGAAGCATTATGAGTTCATTCTCCGATGAGAAGGTCACATATAAAAGAGCTTGTGGAACCTATTATAATGCCGAAGCCAAGACCGGATTGGAAATATGAACCAGCACCTTAAGGTATGCACTACTAAAGATTTACACGAGATATAGGCGGAGACGGTGCTACTTTGAGTTAGGTGGGCCAGGTCCCCCAACTCAAGATGAAATTAGTAATTTTTCAAAATTTTGTTTGTGTTGTATTTTATAGTGGTTTTTTTTTTAAGTTAATACATTGTATATTATTAGTAGTCGGGAATTGAACATAATCCTATGTATACTTTCCTATATTAATAGTTATATAATACAATACATTTGTGTCCTTTATAAATTAAAAGTATGGTAATTGATGACTATATATTTTTGCGTATATAAATAGTCAAAGGTGTGATCTATTTATGTTCTACTACATATATTTTATATCATATTAGAAACTATACACAAGTAATGATTATTTTACTTAATTTTTAATAGTGTGGTTTTCTATCGATTAGTTCATTATGAGTTATAGTTAGTAGTTTGTTTTGCAATTTTACTTGCCATACATAGTTGAAGATGTCAATATGACTTAAAAATAGTTAAACTTCTTTTGTACTTTAGTTTATCCATAAAAATAATTATTTGTAATTAAAATCTTAATGAATATCCTTTTATATATTTTTACATAATTTATATTGTCACTTTTTAAAAATATCATAAAGCATTGTATTATATAATAATGAGTATTAAAAGATAATTTTCAATGGTAAAACCAATTCATTGAAATTTATGAAGAGGAAGCAATTTATGTTTAAAAAAGTTTCCAAGCCATTAATGACTAAAGGTCTAAAAGAAACATAACAATGAAGATTTATATTTAAATATGATAGAACTAAAATGCTCATAGCGCATAGCTAATACGCATACATTTTAAATTATAAGAAAGAAATTTTTTTTAGCCCCCTTAACTCTAAAATCCTGGCTCCGCCCCTGGATATAGGGAAATGATTATTTCAACATCTTTCAAATCAAGTCCACAATCTGGGTCAGATTTTGATCCTATTGTTTGGAGAAAGTTTATGGCTAAAATGGTGACTTAGCATAATCTTGCTTTTAACTTTGTCGAGATCTCAACCTTTAGGCAAGCTTACAAGTACTTGAATCCTAATGTTCAGTTCACATGTAAGAATACTCTTAGAGGAAATATAATAAGAATGTTGAAAAAAAGGCAAGTGAGATGATAAGTCATTCTTGAGTACGTTTGGAAGTGGTAGAATCGGTTTGACTAGTGATTGTTGGTCTTCTAATAGGAGGATGATTATATCACTTGACTAGCCATTACATTGATCTCATGGAAGATTCAAAAGAGGAAAAGATAAAGGAAATGGTGGATGATTGGTGAATTGACAAGAGGATTTTTTTTAATCACTTTGGCTAACGCTAGCGTAAACAATTCTACTTTACGTTGTCGAAGTCTAAACTGAGTTTCAGAAATTGACTTCTATGTGATGGTCTATATCTTCATGTTCTTTGTGTTGCACATATTATGAACTTGGTGGTTCAAGATGAGTTGAAAGATATAGAGAAGTCAATTGAAAAAGTTCGTGAGAGTGTGAGATATGTCAACGTTCCCAAACAAGGAACTTAGGTTTATACAAGTGGGAGTAGGAACGGTCTTGATACGAAAAGCGGGTGATAATAGATGTTCCTACTAGATGAAACTCCACTTATTATATGCTTGAGCGAGCTGCATTATTCGAGCATGCTTTTACAAAACCGAATCTAATTATTTTACACTAAAGGTTTCAATTGTGAAACGGCCTACCTCCAATGTATTCTTTCCTTGATAATTCATGTGTTGATGTCGTCAATGAGAGTGTAAATGGATCTGATGGCTGATCTGAAATCAATGGCCAACTAGAATGTTTGAGAAGTTTAACATTTACTAGAAGGATTTCATTGATATTATGGCAATAGCTTGTGTGATGAACCCAAGGTACAAGCAACAATACATTGATTATATGTACACAATAATATACCCTAAAAATTCCCAGAAAAGATTATTTGAATTAAGGATCACTGGTCTCAGGCACTAGGTCCTTGGAGACGGACAGTAACAATTTTCATCTAATTTGGCTCTGAAATCCTAATTTATGTTAGTTTTATTTTCTGCTTTAATCTTAATTAAAAAATGTCAAAAATTTAAAATATAGAAGTTCACACACTTACATAATCCACCTTATAATTAACATTTTCATGACATTAGTAAAGAGAAAATAGTTTAGAAAGATAATGAAAGTGATTTGAACTAAAAAAAAGCTATTAATCAAAAACCCCACACTCGAATTCTACCTTTCCAAGTTTACTTAGGTTACAACTCATCATAGGTTCCAAAAGACAACCTTAGTTTTAGTAATTATTGTCATGCAAGTGAATCTAGAACCTATTCAGATCCTGATAAGCCCGGACTCGCAATGTGAGTGTAACATGAACGTCTAGATTCAGCCCCCACCTCCAACCAACCCAGAGAGCTGATGTCAAGAAAAGGAGAACGATAGTTGATGACAAGACTAGGAGGAGGGCGTAGTAGACCTGGCTGGAGGGGAGAAAAGCAAATCGTTGAACGAATAACACATTAACTGTCCATGCACACAACTCTTTCAAAGTTGAGATGTAACTGAACTTTTTCACATAACCCATCTCCTCCAAACCATATAGTATTACATATATGAACGGAGAACCTGGAAAGTGTATGTCGTAAAACAAAATAAAAATGGCACCTTACCCGCGTGGCTGTTTCAAGCCAAAAGGAAAGTTGGTCAGTTTACCGTAAAACAGACAGATCGTATCAGCCAAGCTGTTCCATAGGTTTGCTGTGTTCACGAAGGTGGCACTTTTATTAATTCCCCCAGCAGAAGAATACGAACTGCTTCCACGCCCACTTGAAATGCAATATCTAGCTGCATAAGAAATAGCTTTTGTTGTGACATCATTCACTTGATATAAAGTCTTAGTGAAGAATCTTCAGGTTCAAAAGAACATCCTTTGTATTTTTGGAGTTAACATGGTTTTATCAGTGTGTCGGCAAACTGATGAGACCAGACCACAGTAGCACACACAATACGGCAATTAAGACAACCCAGAAAGGATAGTTCTCAACTTCTCAGCAAAGATAGGCAATAAAACAGTACTCCTCCGTTTAACAATAACTGTCATTTTAGAAACTTGCACACTTATTAAGAAAAGTAGGACAATGACGCATGTGCCCCTCTTTTTACTTTTCCATTTAGATAATAATTACTTTTATATTGAATAGTAGGGGTATAAGTGGAAAGAAGTGTGTCAAAAAGCTAGAATGACAGATATTTTGAACAACAATCACATCTAAAACGACAGATATTAATGAACGGAAGGGAGTAGTAAGGGATAGATCAGGGAGGGTTCCCTGCCAAAGAAGTAAATCAGGCTAGAGCCTGCCAATTTCCACAGAGTGGCCAACAATAAGACAATTCCAGAATGCCTATCTATGACTCCTTCCTTTCCTTAAATAGCTAACACCCCTTGGCCATAGCCCACACACAAAACGACACCCACACAGACAACAATAACACACAGCACTCACACACTGATGACAATACTCCTCTGCTGCTCTTCATATCGTGCCTCCCTCACCCACAGTGGTCCCCCCTTTATTCTGTGCACATTGGGCAGATGGTAAGGTCCTGGTCCCCACTGGTTTCATCATCACTCCCCCCTAAAAACACCTTGTCCTCAAGGTTGGAGAAGAAAAAATAAAGACAGCAG
>CM041782.1:110859115-110966661 GCA_023374045.1 Limonium bicolor | reverse complement strand
TGATGGTATCTCCATCCCGGCCACACAAGCAGCAGGTAAAAAAAAATCGAAATTGGGGATTCTACTAATTTGATGACTGTAATCCATGTCGTAATTGAGTCTTTCAAACTGTTCCCTGAAAATTCAGTTCTAGTCCCCAGTAGAATCCAGTTTTTCTTCATGGGTGATCATTGTTCCTATCCCCGCTGTGAAACCTTCTCTAGCCAGCTCTTCTGCCGAGTCGCTTTGGTGTGACGATGGTTGACTGAAACTGAGCCCATGACCCATGACGGTGTTCTGTTGAAAGGGTGATTAAGGGTGGGGATACCAAGCGTTGAGTTAAACGTGATGAGGTAGTGGTAAAATAGGGAATAGATATTGATTTGAGCAATTTGAGGATGGGGCTGGGATAACGGCTACTGCAAAGGGAAGGAATTAGGGTTAGGATTGTAACTGTTAGGAATTGAATCAATCCAACCTGGATTACTAAAAAAAATTGGGTATGGACCGGTTTGAAAGAATTAAGCCCGTTCCAGACCGGTCTGTAGGATTAGGCTGGGTTTGACAAGAGAGAAGATGGCCCGATCGCGGACTAACTCCGCCGCATACCTACACCAACCCTTCGACCTATTGCCACCACCTCCAGCGCGTTCTTCCTGATTCTGTTTACAAAGTGTTTTTTGGACTCGCCGAAAGATGCTCCGCAGACGGCCAGAGAACAAAGCTCGACTGGACGTGTTGGTGACTGAACATGGCTGCTGTCTATTTTCTGATGAACTACTACCCTCTTTCTTCCGACTCGATGACCAGGTGCGTCTGTCCACTTCCTTTTTTCTTCTTCCGCCTTATCCTTTTCTTTTTCTCTTTCTTCCTTCGAATAATCTTCCTCTGTCTCCTTCTCTTGTCGGATTCTCCAACTCCATTGAGTTTACTTTGTCGATGACAAGATACTTCCCCCTCTTGACATCTCTGCCTTCCAGTCTTCTTTTTCTCCTTGTGTACTCTCTTTCTTGATCTCTTCCTCCACCTCCGAATCTTTCCTTTTTTTATGGCCAGAGAATTATCATCCCCATCGGTCTCAGATTGTGGTTTCTGGAATGCCACCTCCTCCGCGAACCCTACATCCCTTGCCGTCTCGATTAGTTCCACCCACTAAACTTGTTCCGCCTCTGTTTCCTGAACTGAGCAAGCAAACCCCAATTGAACCTGTTTTTCAAACCTTTCAATTATTTTCTGGAAATCAACCCAAGGCAGCTCACCGAATGTCATCCACACCCCTTCAAACCAGCGAAAAGCTTCTCCCTCCAAACACTCTCCCGTGGCTTGAAACCAGAAACAATCCGGGATAGATTTGGCGGTGAAACACTCCTCCGCCTTGTTCAGCCAACCTCGAGGGTTTTCTCCGTTGAAGATCGGAGGCTCGTCTGTGTGTATTGAATCCATCCCTCCCTCCCCACTAAACAGAATCTAGGCTCTGATACCAATTGATGAGACCAGACCACAATAGCACACACAATACGGCAATTTAAGACAACCCAGAAAGGATAGTTCTCAACTTCTCATTGATAGCAAAGATAGGCAATAAAACAGTAGTAAAGAGGATAGATCAGGGAAGGGTTCCCTGCCAAAGAAGTAAATCAGGCTAAGCCTGCCAATTTCCACAGAGTGGCCAACAATAAGACAATTCAAGAATGCCTATCTATGACTCCTTCCTTTCCTTAAATAGCTAACACCCTTGGCCTATAGCCACACACAAAACGACACCCACACAGACAACAATAACACACAGCACTCACATACTTGACAATACTCCTCTGCTGCTCTTCATATCGTGCCTCCCTCACCCACAGTGGTCCCCCTTTATTCCTGTGCACATAGGGCAGATGGTAAAGGTCCTGGTCCCCACTGGTTTCATCACAAACATTCTCATATCACCACACAGCCAAGGGTGAAAACTTATTGATGCGTCAGTACAAAGAGATACTGAGCAAGACGGAAGAAGTGTATGTCTCGGCCTTGTGAGGAGGTGCTAACAAACTTACAGAAAGACAATAACCACAGTTTTCTGCGTTGTTTGCATCATTGATTAAGATATCGAACAGAAGATATTTCTCAAGCCTTGTTTAAATGGCAAACTTTTAAGACCAACATCTAGTTCAACTATGAATAGATCTAATATACTATTGGATTTCTGAAAAACAATCAGGTGCAGCCGCATATTTATTTCGTTGTATAATACATATAACATCCCAGAATATATTACCTCTTCACGTTCTTTCTTATTGAATGGACGAAGAACATAGTTGATCGGATCCATCTTCCCAGGAGGCCGGTCAATACCTAGTTGGAATCTCACAGATTAAAACATGCACCCAAAAATAACTAAAATGATAATCTAGTCAAAGCAGTCTGAAAGTTCATCTTCTATTGAGTACTGATCTTACCTATTCTTAAACGAGGAAAATCACGGCTCCCTTTGAAGTGATTGATCACACTTTTCATCCTACATTAGCAGGAAAAACAGTCCAGCCTTATTAAACAGGGAAAATTATAATTTTCTATGCTAACAGACTAAATAAGTGGGGGCCTTTGCAATGTATTGGTAAATGAGAGAAGAAACTAAGGGGACGTTTGTTTTAGGGTAATCGGGAAAGGAAATCGGAATGATTTTTTTTCTGCTGTTTGTTTTGTCAGTTTTTCCTATTTTCAGGAAAGGGAAAGAGAATGGGATTACCCAAAACCCTCTATCTTGATTCCCCACCCCCTACTAGGGAATGGGATTCCCTTTCCCCGTACACTTTGACATGGGACATATGACCATTAACCGGTTACTAATGACCATTGACCGGTGACAGTGAATGTTGACTAGCAATTAATGACCGTTGACCAGCAGCCGTTAACCATTGACCGGTGGCTGTTAACCGATTATTTATTTTATTTCCCCCAACTTAAACAAACAGTCAGGAAAATCAAAGAGAATTCTTTACCATTCCTTTTCATTCCCTTTCCTGATTCCATTCTGTTTCCCCTACCTGAACAAACGCCCCCTAAGTAATATATCAAACCAAACAACATGCTATTCTCAGATAGGGCCGCACATAGAATATTAATCAGTAGATATACAATATTAGTTAGTAGATAAGATATATATCAAGAAGACTATAGCTACACACAAAAATAATAATCATAGACTCTTAGGCAAGTTTTAGACTTGAACAGGCCCAGCTTGCGCTGATTAAAGCAGGGTAATTGTCATAGACCATTTTCTATATTACTAGATTTGAAAAATTCAAATTACAGAACTCATGTTCAATGCTCCAAATAATATAATAAATTTGATAGCTAATAAGAGCTCAACACATTTAAGGCAAAATAATCCAAGTTCCTAAACATAATATATGAAATAAGGTCACATGACCAGTTCGGTAACAGCAGATGAAAGATAGAATAAACTTGAAATGCACATATAAGTTAGGCCACCAGCAGGTCAACTAACAATCTGCAAAACATAAAGTTGGACAGGAATGAGCAACCACACGCTAAGTAAGTGACAAACTTCAACAAAATGAGATGCTTAAAACGTTTCTTAGTGAACATTATTATATGTATTAAAGTAGCATCATGAGCATAAGACCTGAAACCAGATTTAAAGTCATACTAAAAACAGACCAAAACCTCATACACAACAGAGTATAGTTAGAAATAACAATTTTAAGGGACCCTAATTTAGAGCATACATAATAGGTCCGAAGACACCATAAAACAGAACGGGTTAGTAGCTGTGGTAACAGACATAGAAGGATGTTCTACCCAGCGCGCTACTGGGTAATTCGACCCTGTGACCCACGGCTCATAAAACAATTAACTAGGTCCCAAAATCACTAAAACATAATTACCCATTCAAAAAGAACAAAGTCTCGGACTCCGAAAAAAAGAAACCTGTAGACATATGTAAGCCGTCTTGGGTGGTGAGAATCGTCAAATTCTGCATTGGGTGGATAATCAAAGTCTGCATTTTCACGTTGAGCATACTCAGTTTACAATTATGTCTTCGACTACAAAAGTAGTATTTATTTACTTTTATATTTTTATGTACAAGTAGTTCAATGTTGATACATGACTCATACTGTTATATTTACTTATGTTTTTTTCAGTAAACTTTTCTGAAGTGTTATGATCTCATATGTGGATCAATAAATATGATATACCGTGTAATATGGGGTACCGTGAATTGCTTTGTATGCTCCTCCGTATTAATATTTGATTGCAGCCATATCCATTGGTGTAGCCTAACTATTATATAATATTATACGACTACGTATGGATATTTTCTTTCACAATAATGCTAGGTGTTTTATTTATTCTCAAGTGTACAAGTAGATCTGTACGATCAGTTTTTTATATGAGATTCGTACATACTATTATGACTTCA
Organism: Limonium bicolor; assembly: GCA_023374045.1. Classification (NCBI taxonomy): domain Eukaryota; kingdom Viridiplantae; phylum Streptophyta; class Magnoliopsida; order Caryophyllales; family Plumbaginaceae; genus Limonium; species Limonium bicolor. Next base: position 110,962,250 of record CM041782.1, on the reverse strand, counting down.
TTTTAAGCACGTTTACAGTTTTCTTTCTTTCGGAGTCCTTTTATTTTCTTGAATTTGTAATTATGTTTTAGTGCACTTTGGGAACTAGTTAATTGTTTTCTGAATTGTGGGTAATTGGGTCAAGTTATCTCGTAGCATGTTGCATAGAATGTCCTTCTGTATCTGTAACCATAGACACTAGTGTGTTCTATTATTTGGAGCCTTCAGACCTATTTTATATGGGATATTAAGACCTCTTCTATATACTTTGAACTAGGGTGCCTCAAAAATGTTATTTCTAACTATACTCTAGTGTGTGTGAGATTTTAGTATGTATTTATTGTGACTTTAATTCTGGTTTTAGTTCTTCTGCTCATGATATTTTAATATATATATAACTATGTTTAGTAAGAAACATATTGAGCGGGTCCCATTTTGTTGCAGTTTGTCGGTCACTGAGTGTGTGGTTGCTCATACCAATCCAACTTTATGTTTTGTAGATTATTAGGTGACCAGCTTACGGACTAACTTATATGTGCATTTCTCAATACTGGGATCGTCTTGGGATTGCTTATCCGCCTTCTTTACACTCTAGTGCCCAGTTTGTGGGATGGTACATGGAGTCTTGCATGCGTAGTCTTGCATGCGTCTTTCCCTTGCGGACCTGTCAGTCCTGACCTCGCTCCTGTGGCGCCTTTGGTATGCGCACTGCCAGCTCACCCATCATGAGGTTCCTTCTTTTGAGGCAGGTTGGTTTCACGTTGATAGCTTATTGCGCAATACCATGGATGCTTCATTGCTGTTTTCAGCTTCTAGGCTCTCTACGCACCACCAGGCTTACCCACAATGGGTTGACATCTATGTTGATGCGAGTCTTGATCGCTTTGGACGTTTTGGTTTAAGTTTTGCTGTTACAGAGGCGGGGGCTATCACATATGCGGGTGTCACTGCAGGTCAGGGTCGTTATTCACCATCCGAAGTAGAGGCCATGGCATTAGGTTTTGGTGTCGAAGCTGCCAAGCGTTACAACTTTTTATCTTCCGTCTTTTAACGGACTGTAAGAGCCTTGTTGATTATCTTTTAGATGCCAATCCACACGCTCTGGATGGCCCCACTACGGCTCTTGTCACAAGCTTTCTTTCTAATTTGGCACCTATAGTTGATATTGCGTGGTTTCATGTCCCACGTGATTTAAATGTTGTCGCTCATAACCTAGCTTATCATGCTAGAATGTCCCAACTCCCTACGAGTTGCTGGAAGTCTGATGACTTCCCTGACTTTGTACGAGCTTTATGCTCTACTTTTTAATATACTCCCTTGTTTCAAAAAAAAAACTTATATGTGCATTTCAAGTTTCTTCTATCTTTCATCTGCTGTTACATAACTGGTCATGTGACCTTATTTCATAAACTTATGTTTAGAAATTTGGATTTATTTTGCCTAAAATGTGTTTGGCTCTTAATAGCTATCAAATTTGTTTTATTTACTTGGAGCATTGAACATAGCATCTGCAATTTAATAATTTGAAGTCTTGCGTGCTACTAATCTTTTATGTGTCCATGGCATAGCATGTCTTGACCTTAGAACTAGACTGGTTTTAGTGGTCGTGACATTCATAACAATGTCATGCACGTGTCAAAACAGAAGCTTGTCTAAGCCATGAAGCAGGCGCTGCGCATGACGTGTCAAGTTCACGTCTGCCCAATCGCATTAGGTGGGCACAAGAGCGGCATGACTCTGAGAAAGGTGTCGAGGTGTTGCGATTGATGGCATTGTGCTACTTTGGATGCTGCTGCATGCGCATGACGTGTCAAGTTCACGTCTGCCCAAGGCTTGTCCCGATGCCAGCAACATTACACGGGTAATATGTGCATGACATGTGCACTAGTGTGCAAACATTGGGCACTGTGTGTGTGCGCGGGCGCTAGGCGTTGCATGCTTGCACTAGGCGCCGCAATGTGTGTGTCGTGCGTGCACCAAGCTCTGTGTGCTGCAGCAGGGAACCACACTGCTGCGTGATTTACAAAGTAACTATTGGTAGAGGTTAACTTTTACTATTTACATTGTTATAATAGAATTTCATCATATTTGAATGACTACAAATCGGGAAACCTATTCCCCTAGAAGTAGCAGTCATGGCGAATCTAGATAAGGCATCCTAACGAGTGGGAGACACAGAGTTTACAAAGCATTGACATTGATTGAGGACGCACCACAACAAGCCAACATTGCAATGTGGAGTATCTTTAGAAGTGAAGAGGTATTTCATCTATGTGGAAATTATCAATGACTTGTATGGTCTACTCCCTCCTCATGGTTGCCTACTCACCATAGCCCATTCATCCTATCTCAGCTCACTTAGGTGTGACTCAAGCCTTCGCACTACATACTACTACCAGCCCACCTTAAGCACTTCGGGTCAATCGGTTTGGATTTAGGTTTGGTTTAGGTTGATTTTGAATTACCTAATATTCGGTTCAGGTTCAATCATGTTGAGTGAATTCAGTAGGTTTGGGTTAAGTTCGGTGAATTAAAATTTCAAATTGGTTTGGATCTGAACAGGTGATGTTCGGTTTGGATGAGTTTGGGTTTGGATGACTTTGGTTTGGTTATTTGGTTCTAGTTAGCCTTTGTATTTCTTGGTTTTTTGGGACCATGATCTAATTCAAGTTAATTAGATGGTTAGATTTGGTGGACAATGCTAAAACAAACAACTATTTTTAAATTTGACTTCAATCAATTTCAATAACTTATATTAGGTTAGGTCAAGGCTACCATTAGGTTAATCACTAGTGTTAAGTAAACACCATCTAAATATCCAATAAATATCATGCTTAATTACCAAATTCCCTATTTCTTTTGTGTTCACTTGTTGAAGCATGCTTATTAAATTAATGAATTCAAGATATGTAATTTTATTTCCACTGCACTCATGAAATTCTTTCCAATAATTACAGCATGCCTTACTTTGGATTTGTTGACTAGGTGATTTGTACTATTGAGATTTAGTTGAAAAGGTTTAATATCTCTAGACACTAGTACTTTACATGTCCTCGCTATTCTCATGCTATCAATGGAGTGGCGAGTTCTCTATGAATTCCTCTATCAATAGTGTTGTGTACTTTCCTCGCCCTTATAGAACCAATCTATCTGAGCATCATGAATATCGGCATTCATTACTTATTCAATTATGCTTTGATTTCCATGACGTAAATTCATGAGATCAATGGTTATTGGAAACATGTCATCGGGTTATGATAAGGATTATTATTCCTTAAGATCCCATTGGTCCATCTTCAACTATACATGTAAACTTGCGGAACCCAGGCTGGAATTACTTGCATGGTTTCTGGTGCATGAGAAAATCATAACAAGAGAAGTTCTCTTCGAACGGGACATGATACCGACTGGGCTTAGCTGGTGCCCGTTTTTCCGACAGCATATGGAGTCGGCGCAGCACGTAATCGTTTCTTGCGATCATGCTCTAAGTATGTGGAGTGCGCTAATAGGGTGGTGGAGGGTCCCGTTCGTCTTCAAAGAGGCCCTAATCCAGATCTTCGAGGACTGGATGAGTATCCCCTTCGTAAGAAGGCAAGGGAGGTGTGGAGATCCACGTTCTTCTACGGGATTTGGAGCATTTGGTATGAACGGAATGAAGTTATATTTAAAGAAGATGTGCCCTCAACAACCAAGATAGAAACTCGAGCAAAGTTAGGAGTATGGAGGTGGACGAAGAGCTGGTGGCATGATCGCCCCATGTCTTGTGAGTTATTCATAAATTCGACTAATCTTAAAGAGGATATTGGACTTATGTAAGGGATTGTATTGTTGGGTTGATGTCAAGTGCAATGTACTCTTTTTCCCTAAGTCTTTTTTTCCACTAGGTTTTGGCTATAGGGGTTTTATGAGGCATGTACTTGACATGGGAGGCTAACTGATAACTTTTTGTGCCCATGTACTTGAAGTTCTTTATTTCAATAAAATTAAACTTTAATTATCAAAAAAATCTTCAACTATACATGTTCAATATATTAAACGAAAAATTAGTATTCTAGGGTTTTAAGAGTAGTTTTATGAGAAAACTACTTTTATTTTTTAAGGACACAAACAAAATACATTATGATAGTACACCACTTGTAATATACTCATTCAGATCACATAGGATTTTGGTTCAGATTTAGTTCAAATTATTTTTGATTGATTTTCAGTTGGGTTATTCTGGGTTTCGGGTCATCATTAGGGTAACTTCAGTTTAGTCGACTTTTGGTTTGGGTCACTCTAGTTTGAATAATTGTAAATTGTGATTGACTTTCAGTTGTACAATATAACAGTTTGGTTTGGCCAGGTCAATTTCTTTTAGGTTCTAAGTCATCTTTCAAATTATACTATTTGGTTGAGATTTGGGTTCAGTGTTATGACACGTCTCACACAATTGCATGACAAGGTAGTAACCGTGTGAAAGACATAGGCTGGACTAGACCATGACGCAGGGTAATGATACCCAATGACATAGACCACGAGGGCGGAATAACTTGAGCAAAGGCATCAGGCACTGGGTCGGCAAAGGTGCTAAGGGCACATGGGCGTGGGCAGTGTGATATATGCATTGGCAGGCGTGGCGCACACGCATGTGTAGACGCTCGGCACCCTGTCCATCCGCAAATACTAGGCATTGCTTATGCTAGGCGCCGCAGTGCCGTGTGAGCTAGGTGCTGCAGTTGTGTTGCGCACTACTGTTGCACACGCTGGCGGCTGCAAAATGAATTACGCCTGCTGCTCTGTTCTAGACAGAGATTAAAATAAGTGGGGTCCGGGAGATGAAGATAAAAATCTACAATACGCTGGTTAGTATAGCGTTCGATCGAGAGGGAGAAATAGTCTCCATCATTAGATTGGTGGGACCAGGAAAAAATAATCTTCATCTCCTCAGTAGCGTGAAAACGGGGCTGCAGTAACTATCGGTAGAAGCTTAATTTCCCTTTACATTAAGAGCATGGATTCTGGTAGATAATATGTTAATAATATACTGTGACAGTTGGATTAATATACATGATAAAAGGAATATTATTATTTGGATAAAATAAAACTTTTATCTTCCTAAAATATTTTATAACGGTTTATATTCGTTAAAAAAAAAAAGAATATCCCAAGATAGTATTTTATCAGGTTAGTTGTTTTGTAACTAATTATGTTTATAATTCCTAGAGGAGTTAAATGCCTTTTTATTTATTAAAAGGATTTAACTAAAAGTAACTAAAGGAATATTCTAGTACGCATGGAATAAAACAAGGAGATTTTGTCATCTTTTCCTATAGCTGGCTGCCTTTTGATAATATTATTAGTTGACTTGCTCTCTGAGAAATTAAAAGGGAAAGTAAGTTAAAATATGAGATAACAATAGAATTAGTATCTTATCTACTTTCCTACGATGATAAAAGAGAACTACATTATTAAATCTAGTTGGCCAAGTTAAGGAGGCTTATAAAAGGGAAAGGAGGAGGCATTTAGGTAGGTTCCCCCTTTCTCTCTAGTCTTAAACGTAACCAATCCACAAGATAAAAAAAATTAGCCCTTTCTTCAGTATTGATCTTCCCTAGCTTGTAGAAGATGGGATTGATTCCCTTCATTTAGATCTACCAAGGCAGCGTGACTATCTCTTCAATCCCTTTTAAGCTTGCTGCGAATACAAGGTTGAAGTAGTGTCATACTAGGCACATGAATTGCTACTATGAATGTGTGGTTTTGTATTCCTTTGTTGATCTTCAACAAATTTGGAGATGAACTATGTGCGATCTGATCTCAACATTGAGTTGAATTCATAGGGAGCCCATTGAGGAAGCGATTGGATATCCAAAAGGTCTTTTGTGTTGCAAAACAAGCCTAAAGTGTTGTTGTCTTAAGGACTTGGACTTCTTTGTGGATTATTAACTTGGAGACATGTTTGGAGCAAAGACGAAGCAACTCACAATGGTGTTAGCTTGCTGATTGAAGTTCTTAAAGAACCTTCAGATTTGGAAGTAACCCGAAGGAGTTGATTTGCCAACAATGAGACTTGATAAGGGTTTAACAGGATGTCTAATTGGAGCGTCTTGAGAGGACTAACTCCATAAGGCTCACTTGGGAATGATTTGCAGGTGTTGTTTGGATGAAGGAAGTTGGAGTGGAGTTAAGTTAAAAGCATGATAAGAAAGTGAAGAATTATATGTGTTGGAAGGCGGACATGGCTAGGTTCCTGTTGGTCCTTGTTAGAATAGTTAGATTATTTAGGCAGTAACTACCCACTACCCTATTCTCTCGCTACCCACTTTACTTGTACAATTATATAAACACATCTACTGTAATGATAATAGTCGTGGGTTTATTCTCCTATTATGGTATCAGCCTAACACTCTCTCCAAATCCTGATTCATCTTCCTCTGCTCCACCACTCTTCTCGTAACAACCAGATTCTCTCGCTTCACAAACCTTTCCTGCTCCTGGTAAACATCTCCCACCCAACTCCCGTTTTTTTTCTTCCGGCCTTTTCCTGCACATCGCCGCCAACCAACCCTATTCTCTGCTCTATTCCCCACCCTTGCGCATCCAATCTTCTCCGTCACCAATGGCGAATCCACCCTCCCCTGCCCCTTCTGAGCATACCGCGCTAGGTTCCCCACCCCCCTCACCTCCTCGCCGCGATGAACCCACTGCACCCCTTACCCCATCTCCTGCCGCTGTTGCCGTTAATCAAGCGCTTCACGTGAACGCAATTACTAATCACGTCCGCATAGAATTAACACAAACTCCCTCCAATTATGCTCTCTGGCATCATATATTTTTGGTCACGCTGGGTAAATTCAACTTACTACGGCATGTTGACGGCACTCCCCCGACTGACGATGAGAGCTGGCCCCTGCTCGATTTCACGGTACTGTCGTGGATCTACGCGACAATCCACCCCGACATCTTCAGCCTGATCCTCCGTTCTAATCCAACCACATATGAAATATGGATCGCTATCGAAGATCTGTTCAGGGACAACAAAAAAGCCCGTGCAATTCAGCTCGAGGCCGAGTTCCGCGGACTCCGTCAAGGTACGATGACCATTAATGAATACTGCAAAACTCTCAAAACCCTTGCCGATGCTTTAGCCGATGTAGACAGCCCTGTATCGGATGAAAACCTTGTCTTACAAACAATCAGTGGCCTGAATGAATCTTTCTCCAACCTTCGTACGATTATCCAGTTCCAACGCCCATTTCCTACTTTTCAACAAGTTCACAGTAGCCTTGTACTTGAGGAAACATGTCGTAACGCCTCTGTGTCGTCCTCCATTCCACCAGTTCCACCATCGCATCTCCTTCCAACAGTGTCGTCACCGCTGCTTCTCCTCCCGACGCGACGACCGTCCCTCCCTCAGCGTCTCGTTCCAACTCTTCCAATCGCAACAACAGACGAGGTCGCGGTGGCAAAGGACGTGGCCGTGGACGCTCTCAAGCCCAGATTTGGACACCATGGACTCCACCGCCTCAGTGGGCTCCCGCGCCGTGGCCGTACTCTCCGTGGTCTGCTCCTGGCGTTCTGGGACCGCGCCCGACTACCACGCCCCAGGCCAACCTTCACCAACATTCCACTCAAACGTGGGACCAGCAGGGGCTTATCCACGCCTTGAACACCATCGGCACCCCGTCCCAGTCCGCTGAACCAACTTGGTATATGGATACCGGGGCATCCTCCCATATGACACCATATGCAGGTAACCTAACTCTTGTTCCCCCTCAATGCTCAAACTCTTTCTCGCGTATAATAGTTGGCAATGGGCAAACTCTACCTGTCACTCATATCGGTAATACAACCTTGCCTTCCTCCCCGTCTTTTTCCCTTCGCAATGTACTTGTTAACCCTCACTTGCTCAAAAATTTGATATTTGTTCGTCAATTCAGTACTGACAATAACTGTTCCATTGAATTTGACCCACACGGTTTCTCTTAATATCTACTCAGCAGGAACGTGATCCACCGGTGCAATAGTCGTGGCGACCTATATCCGTTTGTGCCGCCTACATCCGCCTCAGCTACCGCCCTCACGGCCACCACCAGCACCACTCCCTCCTGGCACAACCGGTTGGCACACCCCGGCAATCCTGCTCTACGGTCTCTCTATCAACAACATTTAATTCCCAACACTAATAATAAATTACCTTTGTTTTGTCACACCTGCCAATTGGGCAAGCATACTCGTCTTCCATTTACATCGTCTCGTACTATCACCACACACGCTTTTGAATTGTTGCATTGTGATTTATGGACCTCTCCGGTCCTCAGTTATCAAGGGTTCAAATATTTTTTGGTTATATTAGATGATTTCTCCCACTATGTCTGGACGTTCCCTCTCAAACTCAAATCACAAACGACGGATACTCTCATTCATTTTTTTGCGTACGTCCAAACACAATTTCAATGCACTATAAAGACCATTCAATGTGACCACGGACGTGAATTTGACAATCATGCCCTTCGTACTCATGTTACCACTCGCGGTACTATGCTTCGGTTCTCCTGCCCCCACACGTCTCAGCAAAATGGCAAAGCCGAGCGTATCATCCGCACCCTCACCAATTCAATTCGTACCCTACTCTTTCACAGCCACCTTCCCTCTTCATATTGGGTCGAAGCCCTAACCACCGCTACCCATACACTTAACCTCACACCCACCTCTGTCAAACCTCATACTACCCCATATACACTGCTTTACAACCACCCACCCACATACACACCCCTTCGCACCTTCGGCTGTCTCTGCTATCCCAACCTCACCTCCGCCACCTCTCATAAACTTCAGCCTCGGACCACCCCGTGCGTCTTCCTCGGCTATGCACCGGAGCACAAAGGATATCGTTGCCTAGATCTTCACACACGTAAGGTACTCACATCCCGACACGTTGTTTTTTATGAACATATATTTCCATTTCAGCACACTCCCTCACCCGCCGTTCGCCCACCCTATACCCCCACCCCTGCTGATGATCCCTCCCCCACACCGTTTTTCCCCTTACCACAGCTCCACACACCCACACCTGCATCCCACACCTACGTGCGATCCACCACCCAAGCACCACACCCTACTACCACGCCCACTCCTCTTACGGCAACCCAGCACCCCGTTGACCTCACACCAGGTCCACCATCATCCTCTCCCCTCTCGCACGCCATGCCCTCCCCGACCAACCCCACCCCGTCACCATCCTCACCATTACCCACACCAGACCCGGTCAACGACCCCTCTTCCCTATCCGACCCACCCGCAGTGCCCCCTGCAACCCAATCCACACATCCAATGACCACCCGGTCCCGCTCTGGCATTACAAAACCTAAGCAGATCTTCAACCTCTCCGTCGACCACCCTCCCCCGCTTCCACCTCATCCAAGACTGCACTCCAACAACCCCATTGGTACAACTCCATGAAAGAAGAGTTTGATGCATTGATTCAGAACAACACTTGGGACCTCGTACCACGGCCCCCTAATGCTAACGTTGTCTCTGGCAAGTGGTTATTTTGGCATAAATTTGATGCGACTGGCCGACTAACTCGCTACAAGTCCCGCTGGGTTGCCCGTGGTTTCTCCCAACAACATGGCCTTGACTACGACGAGACGTTCTCCCCCGTCGTCAAACCTACTACCATACGCACCATTCTCACACTTGCTGTCACACACGCTTGGCCTATCCATCAACTTGACGTCAAAAATGCCTTCCTCCATGGCACCCTCGACGAGGTCATCTACTGTCAACAACCTCCTGGCTTTGTCCACCCCCGGTTTCCACACCACGTCTGCAAACTCCGTAAAGCCTTGTACGGTCTAAAACAAGCCCCTCGTCCTTGGTATCACCGTTTTGCCACATATATTAATCGTCTGGGTTTTCACAGCTGTCGCTCTGACCCGTCCTTATTTGTTTTCCGCCGAGGTCCTGACCAAGCCCACCTCCTTGTCTATGTGGATGACATCATCCTCACTGCTTCAAACCTCCACCCTCCTTCGACAAAATTATAAATGCACTCAGCACTGAGTTCTCCATGACTGACCTTGGTCCTTTACACTATTTTCTTGGTATTTCCGTTACCCGCCACACCACGGGCCTACATCTTAATCAAACTGCCTATGCCAAAGATATTCTCCAAAGGTTCGGCATGACCTCTTGCAACCCCTGCAAAACCCAGTTGACACTCATGCCAAACTCAGTGCCCATGCCGGACCCAAACTCGCCAATCCCACCGTCTACCGCTCCCTCGCCGGCGCTCTCCAATACCTCACCTTCACCCGTCCAGACATAAGTTATGTTGTACAGCAATGTTATCTACACATGCACGACCCCCACGAAACCCACTTTAATGCCCTCAAACGCATCCTCCGGTACATCAAGGGCACCCTCAACCTCAGCCTCCAGATTGTGCCCGCCTCATCTGACCACTTCACAATATACTCTGATGCTGACTGGACGGGCTGTCCCGACACTCGTCGTTCCACCTCTGGCTATTGTGTGTTCCTCGGCCCCAACCTTATCTCCTGGTCTTCAAAACGTCAGCAAACGATCTCCCGGTCTAGTGCTGAGGCCGAATATCGCGCCGTAGCCAACGCAATTGCCGAGTCCTGCTGGCTACGTAGCCTCCTTCACGAACTTGGTGCCCCGCCATTAAAAGCCAGCGTTGTCTTCTGTGACAATGTTAGCTCCGTATATATGTCCTCCAACCCGGTACAACATCAACGGACAAAACACATCGAAATTGGCATTCACTTCGTCCGGGAGAAGGTTGCCCTGGGACAAGCCCGCGTCCTCCACGTCCCCACCACCCATCAATTTGCGGACATTATGACAAAGGGATTGCCATCTCCACTATTTTTGGATTTCCGGTCCAGTCTCTGCCTTCGCGAACCCCGGCAGCGACTGCGGGGGGCTGTTAGAATAGTTAGATTATTTAGGGGATAGTTAGATTATTTAGGGGATAGTTAGATTATTTAGGCAGTAACTACCCACTACCCTATTCTCTCGCTACCCACTTTACTTGTACAATTATATAAACACATCTACTGTAATGATAATAGTCGTGGGTTTATTCTCCTATTAGTCCTAGTGAGTAAATTCTAGTATTACAGTAATCACTAATTATAACTCTTTTACACCCAGCTCAGCAAAATATCAGGATTTTCAAGATGTTGTAACGTAAAAAGGAACAAGAACCATTAGAGAATTACCCATTGTGCCCTCCATGTCCACCTTTTGGCAAAAGCCTCAGCTTGGCGAAAGGAAGATCCATATCATCATATATCTACATTCAAAAATTGATCATTAACACCAACGTTCCTAAAAAAATAAAACAAAATACCTGATTGCCTGTAACACATAGGTTGCAGCTTACCAAGAGCACTTGGTTCAAAGGAATCTTGTAATATGAGACAATGGGGCCAACCTTGCAACACAGAGAACATCCAAGATGACTAAAACATACAAAAACAAGGTGCAACAGGAATTCAGTTATTTAGAAATTATTAGTGTCTCTAGGGATTACTTACAGACTCACCACTAGCATTCATAAACGTTTGGGGCTTAAGAAGAATAACAGAGGCATTTCCAATAACACCTAGACAGATAGAAAGCGCCAATTCTCAGCAATATGATAACAAGGCTTGTTCTTTCTTACAACTGCCCGGTTGTAGACAATTAACCATCAATCTAGAAGTAATACAACAAATATCAACATAAAAAACTAAAACGATTAACCATTCATATCTGGATTCCTAAATTTGTGTAATTTAGAATCCCAGGGTCAAATACATGCATTTTAGCCTACACAGGGAAAAATATCTGAAACAATCCACACATAAAAAAGTACAAATATATCCCAACAAGCACCCTAAGATATAAAATTTTCCACCTTTGCCAAATAGAGCTTTGAACGAAACAGTGCTCATTGAAATTCCTTCCGCTTCAGATATTGCATCCACCATCTCAAATCCAACCTAGCATTTGCCATAACCAGTAAGGAAATAATGCAAAATATTGAAGTGATATCTGAAAAGAAAAGGATAGTGGTTGACAGGAACAAGGGTACTCTGTTGATGAAATCGTCAACCAATGATTACTTAGTACGTACAGAATAACACAAATCTTTAAGTATAAGGCAGAATACTGGCAGGTTTTATTGAGCTTTGACACAGAGCAAAGCCAAAAAGAACAATACATATTGCAAATCACCAAGCAAGATCAGAAGAGAAGCAAAATTCTAATCGTCAGAAATATGCGCAATGTCAAAATTACGTAATGCGTAACTGTTACACATGGTACCCAGATACAAGTTACTATCATATGAAACATGTCAGGTGCTTAAGGAACAGGAAATTCCCTAATATTTACTAAAATTATTATGCTTAAGTATATCATTTCATTATCCTTCAGTTTTACTCATCACCTATGTCATGCAAAATACAAACATCTGTTTCGTAGACCTATAAATCTAGACGATGTCACAGCTGTTTCTACTTTCCAAAGAATGTTTTGCTTCTTTATCTATGTAGCTGTTCAACTTTTCCGAGAAGCAATTCAAGATTTCAGAGACTGGGGATCCTGAATTTCATCAAAGAGCTCATATGGTCCTCAAAATACGCCATTTATAGGTCTTGTTTGCAAGTAACTTATTACTCTCAAATAGTGTACATCGTCCTCTCACAACTACAATCACTCATCATTTGGACGAACAGTATTTCCTCCCACATATGGATAAATAGTCACCAGCCAACAATTGCTGCTGCACAGGCCCAATATCTTTTTCAACTCTATTTAGTAGATCATAAAATAAAAATTCATTTAATCTACCCTTCATCTTGGACATGGGACATATAATAGGCCAATTTCCCAACATAAAAAGGCCCCTAACTTAAAGCTATCAGCTCAGAGTACTCGGCACAAGTTTTTTACTCCCTCCGTCCTGAATTGACCGTCCTGTTTACTATTTGGACATGTCGTTTGACTTCAATTTTTAACATATAAGATAAATTAATTTTAAAATTTAAATTTTACATATGATTCCTTACATGATAAACTATATTACAAAATTTAGTTTTATAAAATTATTTTATCTTATATGCTTAATATTGAAGTGGAAAAACGTGCCATAAAGCAAACAGGACGGTCAATTCAGGACGGAGGGAGTATACCAATGGAATGTATCTATTCAATTTCCATTTCCGGGTTTACAGGAACTTGAGAGCAAATTATCTTTTATGTTCATATTACTCATTATGGATATAAAATCAAATGTGATTTGAAATAATAAAAATACATGCTCAGAGAAGATATGTAAGAAAGCAGCATGAGAGTCCACCTTTGTTTCAGTCCAAAAAGCCAACTAGAAACAGAACAAACCAAACTCATCAATTGATGATGGGAGCATTGACATACAGCTATTTCAGATTCTATAGTCCAAGAATTGATTTCTGTAAACATCGCAGCGGCCTAACACAAAAATAGGATGCCATGGAAGCCTTGCTAACAATTGGCACCGCAATCAAACGCTAATGCGGAACTGGTACCGTGCAACCTATTCATATTCTACCTTTATCTCAATTCTTCTTTATTGGTTTCGTTCATTATGCCATTTGTCATAGCAAACCAGCTGAATTCCACAATTTGTAACTTAACTGGACTGAGAAATAATAAGCTATAGCATACCACGGAGCAACCAGCATCGCAGAAAGATATTCAATTGGGAGAAACGAGAGGGAATTGGACGGAGTGAGTACCCACATTATGTCGAGTGCCATTGTATTTCTTCCCGGGGTTACCGAGGCCAACGATGAGCCAAGGCTTCGGTTTAGGTAGCAGGGCGACAGAAGACGAGGTCGTATGGGCATCCATGGCTCTTATGGTCGAAGAAGAAAACGATGAACACCCTTTGAATACCAAAGACGGTACTCTGAGGCCAACGGTAGAAGAAAACCAACAAGAACAAACCTTTCGATTAATGGAGGACGAAAGGGAGAACGTGAAAGAGCGAGCTCCAGAATTCATCGCAGTCCCTCGAAGTTCCGTTCGAGATGAGGGTTCTCAAAGAGGTCAGATTGTGGTGCTATCGAACACAATCCAACAAAAGTAGCTAAGGGCGATTTTGCTAGAGCTTGTTTGCCGGCGAAAAAAATTTAGCTCGGCGACCCAAGACCAACTACATAGGTGTCATTGCATTATTAATTCTTTTTCTGTGGAGCCCACTACCTTAACTATTCCGCTTTACGCCGGGGCTTATGTGACGGACAGTGATTTTCCGTCCACGACGGAAACAATCAAGACCATCTGTTTCTTTTCTTGTTTTTAATCTACACCATTCAATTTTTTTTTCTTATTTCACTGTACGTTCTGTTTTAGTTTTTTTTTACTCTGACTTGATAAGAGAGCATACCAGTACAATTACTTTTTACTTATGATGTGGAACGACGCTTTGACAAAAAACATATATGTACAATACGACTCATTTGAATCATTTTATGTTTTATGATTTTAATTTGTATTTTAAATTTCTTTTCTTTTTTTGTTAATTTTTATTCTTTTTCATTCTTTATCATAAAAACTTTATATTGCTATAACTTTTAATATATAAGTCCAAAATGGAAAAAAATTATATCATTGTTCACCTAAATTCAAGCTCTTCAAAACAAGACCAGTCATGGATATGTTTTGACAACTTAAAAAAATATATATTTTTACATTTATACGATGATAAACTAAATTGATAATATGATTCATTAATTTTGTGTTATGAATCATTAAAATTGATATTATGATTCATTAAGTAATAAGTGGTGAATTCGACGTTTTTAACTTTACTAGGGTGGGTTTTGGGGTGTTTTGGGGGGTAGGGTAATCTATTTGAAATTTGTTTTGTACTTTATATTGTAGCAACTAACTTGACAGGTTTTTAGGGTTTAGGGCTCCGGCGATGCTGCGCTATGCCAGCATGCCGGAATGCGCCACTCATAACCACAAGGATGAGAGTGGACTTATACCACCCTTATTAGATAAGTTCTCCTGGCCATCCCAATTCCCTCAACTTCAAGCGTCAAGGTCAAAGGGGGATCTGCGCACCACTTGCAACTCCTGCCCAAGTGCGCAGCCCAAGTACAAGTAATGCCAGTGCTCGGGAAACCACGAGGTTCACTCACACAGCCAGTGCAAGCACCGATGACCGGAGGGTGAGGGCATCGGGCGGATACCAACACACTTATCTCCACCCAAATCCAACTCATCCCTGCGTGAGCCACAAAGGCTCTAACGATGTGCCGCCCACACATCGGGTAAGGATAACCAGGGACAAACTGAATTGATGCCGCCAGTTCTCGGCATCTGGGTAACAGAAGCTCGCACCCTTAGTTCCAAAGCTCCATCCCCATGGGGCCCCTCGCTACCTGCACACCTGCAAGTTAGCATAAAGGGCGTATAACAAGAGAGACCGAGTCATCGCAACGCAGGTACAAAAGGGCTACTTCTTTTATTGATGGATACAAGGCCCGAGGCTTACATTACATCGTTATGCACAAGTACATTTTGGTTTTCAGGCTGCTTGTCTTTGTCCTTACAAAAATTGGACGTAACAAACCTCCCCCACCTAAGTCTTTGCCGTCCCCGGCAAAGATTCTAAGTACTTTTGTATCTCATCCCTAAATTGCCATAAATTGCCCTCTCGTTCCCACGTCGCATCTTCTCTGGTCTCTCCCTTCCAGTGAATTAGAAAGTCTGTTCGCTGGTTAGCTTTCCAACCCGCTCGCCGATGGGCGAGTACTTCTTGGATTCCTTTCTCGTATTGAACAGATATAGTCGGCGGAGCCCGAGCTTTATCCTCATGCAAACGTTGTTCATCTGCCGTGTAAGGTTTCAAGAAGCTTACGTGAAAGGTAGGGTGCATCCTCAACCTTTCTGGAAGGTCAAGACGGTATGCGGCATTACCGATACGCTGAACGACCTCGAAAGGTCCATCGAAGCGTTGGACAAGTCCCTTATGCAGGGGTCTTCTGATCTTCTTCAAGATCTGTGGAGTCAGTTTAAGCATGACACGATCCCCCACATTAAACTCCAACGGCCTTCGCTTAGCATCGGCATTCTTCTTCATTCGGTTGGAGGCAAGTTCTAAATTTTCCTTTGCCATCCTGAATAGTTCTTGTCGGTCACGAACGAATTCATAGGCAGCTGGGCACTGCCCCGTTGCAGCCTGCTTCGCAACTTCCGTCGGGGTTAAGGGTTGCCAGCCCATAACTAACTCGAAGGGACTCTGCTTCGTGGCACTGCTCTTGTGCATATTGTAGCATAGTTGTGCCGTGTCTAGCAGATGTAACCAGTTCTTTTGGGAAGCCGTAACATAATGACGAAGATACTCCTCAAGGAGCGCGTTTATCCTCTCCGTCTGTCCATCCGTCTGCGGATGGTTAGCTGTTGAAAATTTCAACTCGGAACCCATTAGACCGAACAATGTGACCCAAAATCTGCCAGTGAACCGAGTATCTCGATCACTGATAATATCCCGGGGAAGGCCAAATACTTTACCACGTGAGAATAGAAAAGCTTCGCTGTCATTTCAGCCGGACAATTCGTTGGCACGGCCATGAAAACAGCATACTTCGAGAACCGGTCAACAACCACCAGCACTGAGGACTTTCCCTCAACACTAGGGAAGCCCGACACAAAATCCAGGGAGACCGACTCCCAGGGACGATTAGGAATAGGCAACGGATTCAATAGGCCCGCCGTCTTCTTCCTCTCTACTTGTCCTGCTGGCATACCAGACAAGACTTCACATATTCTTCAATGTCTGGGACCATCCTCTTCCAATAGTAGCTTCGACGGATGAGAGCTAGGGTTCGGTTTACCCCGGCATGACCCGCCCACCTAGCATCGTGAAACTCCCGCATCAACTCAATTCGAATTTTCCCAGCAGGCACTACCACTCGACGCTGCTTATCCAGCAACAGGTCGTCAAGCAGAATGTAGCGGCGAGTCTTGCCAGCACGGACTTTTTCACATATCTGATTGTACGTTGAGTCGGATTTAGATGCTTCCCGGATTCTGACCATCAAGTCACTTTCCACGCGAGAGATATTGCTTATTACCCCAAAACAATGCCGACTTAGAGCATCAGGTACAACATTGTGCCAACCCGGTCTATGGATCCACTCAAAGTCAAATTCACCCAAAAACTCTTGCCATCTCGCCTGCTTAGGGGATAACTTCTTCTGCGTGGTGAAATAGGTGTTGGCCACATTATCCGTGACAACGAGGAACTTAGTTCCGAGAAGGTAATGCCTCCAAATCGTGAGGCAATGGATTACCGCCAGCATCTCTTTCTCATGAGCCGAATAGCGTTGTTCGGCTCCATTTAACTTCCGACTCTCAAAGGCACAGGGGTGACCCTCTTGCACGAGGACACCCGCAACTCCTCTGTCAGATGCATCCGTGTGGACCTCAAATGGTTTATCGAATTCGGGCAACTTAAGCACTGGTTCCGAGGAAATAGTTCTCTTCAGCAACTCGAATGCTTCCTGGCGCGCACCCGTCCACGCCCACGTCTCACCCTTTTTGAGTAAATCGGTAAGAGGGGCTACCTTATGAGAATACCCTTCCACGAATCGGCGATAATAGTTCGCCAAACCAAGGAAAGAGCGGAGTTCAGATACATCCCTCGGAGTCGACCACTCTAGGATCGCTTTCACCTTGGATGGGTCCATACGGACCGCCCCAACGGAGATGATGTGGCCAAGGAAAACAATTTCTCGTTGACCGAAGGAACACTTTTCCCTCTTCACATAAAGCTCATGCGCCCGTAAGCGATCAAATACCAATTCCACATGACGCAAATGATCCTCTAAGCTACTGCTATATACAACAAGTCATCAAGATAGACAACAACAAACACATCAAGGTAGCCAAAGAGGACTTCATTCATTAAATTACAAAATGTAGCAGGGGCATTACATAGGCCAAAAGGCATTACAAGAAATTCAAAAGACCCATAACGGGTTACACATGTAGTTTTTCCCTCATCACCCTCTGCTATGCGGACCTGCCAATACCCCGATCGGAGATCAAGCTTCGTGAAGTACGTGGCTTTAGACAAACGGTCGAACAGGTCATCTGGTCTTGGAATGGGATACTTGTTCTTTACAGTGACCTTGTTCAAAGCTCTATAGTCAACGCAGAGTCGAAGTGAGCCATCAGCCTTCTTTTGGAAAAGCACGGGAGCTCCATATGGCGCTGTGGAGGGACGAATCTTTCCAGACGCCAGAAGCTCGGAGAGCTGCGCCTTTAGCTCATTTAATTCTAACGGCGACATGCGGTAAGGGGCCTGAGCAGGGGGATGGCCCCTGGGACTAACTGAATTTTGTGGTCTATGCCCCGTCGTGGGGGAAGACCGTTCGGCAGCTCCGAAGGCATCAAATCTTTATATCTCTCTAGAAGGGGTAGCATCTCTTCAAGGACGACTTCACTTGATTTAGACTTCTCCGGTTTTGCCACAGCCAGTACCACCGGCCCGATTCCAGGTTCCACATAAGGGTCAATTGGTCCCACAAGGTCAGTGGGGCAACCCGGATCATCAACTGACCTCGTCTGGACAGCATCGACAAAACATGGGAAACGCTCGTCCGTAATCCATATGCCCCGAAGATGAATCGCGGGCTCAGCCTTAGCCGATAGTGCAAAAGGCGATCATAAGATCATAGGAAATCTTGGAATGTCCAACACCTCAAAAGTCTCGACTCCTTCCCACCTGCCGACTTTTATTCGTAATTTACAAGTGCCATGAACGGGCATGACTCCCTCATTCGCGGCCGTCGGAGCAGTATGGGTTGGAGTCGCCAAAATCTCGAGTGCCTGTACGACACTCAGGTCGACGAAGTTGCTCGTGGCTCCTGTATCAACCATAGCCATAATAGTGTGACTTTGGTTAACTTCTACTGAAACATATAATAAATCAGGATGTGGACTAGGAGCATAAATTTTAGAACGAGCTACCTTCGGCGGATGCAGAATAGAGCCAGCGAAAGTTGTAGGGACAACCTCTTTACGAGCACCCTCGTTGCAGGAATTCAGGAGCGCAGAGATGTTCGCTCGCTTGGGGCAAGAAGTAGCAAAGTGTGCATCACCACAAAAGTAACAAGTTGGGGTGAAGTTAGACTTAGTCTTCTTCCCCTTCTTGTTAAAGGGCTTAGACTCCCTTTCCTTAACCGACAAATCCCCTTTCGTCGATCCTGGGTTACTAGGTTTCTTCCCAAGTTGAGTCGAAGGCCACTTCCGTTTTCGGGAAGAGGAGTCTCCTTCTTTTCTCGGATTCGAGGAGCCAGCCTTTCCGGATGAGGATTCCTGACGGAAATCTACCAACCCCTCAGCAACCTCAATCGCTTGGGAGACAGTTGTCACCCTACTTCTCCGTAGCTCATTCTGAGCCCAAGGTTTCAAACCTTCAATAAAAGCATGGACTTTATCCCCCTCATCCATAGTTGGAAGATCAGCAACAGTGAAGATAAACTCCTCAATGAACTTTATGGAACCCGTCTGTTGAGAGCTCGGAGCCGAGTTCTCGCTTTATGAGCTGTGTCCTGGGGAAGGAAGTGTGCCCTCAAGGCTCCCCTAAAATCTTGCCAAGTTCTAGGGGCTTCATCCCCATTGTTACGGTCAGTCTCTTCCATAAATCGCCACCACTTTTTGGCATGCCCAACAAGATAAGTTTTTGCAATCGGGACCTTCAGGTCTTCTCTCACTCTCGAGGCCTCAAAGGAATTTTCCATATCGTAAAGAAAATTCTCAACGACTTCGGCATCCCGGGTCCCATCAAAGGGGGTTGGATCCCTTGGTTTAACTTTTGAATCATCGAATGGAACTCCCCGACTCGCTAAGGCATCAAGTGCCTTACTCAATTTCTCGGAAAGATCCGCATTTTGCCTAGCCAGCGTGGCATGTTCACTAGGCCGAGTCTCAGAGTCTTGTTCTTGCTCTTGACCCTCAAATCTTGCTTTGAGTTGTGCAACATCACTAGCCAACGCATTGACTACATCTTTAAGGAACTTGTTGTCATCCACAAGTCCTTGAACAGCACTAATCAAATCCACCTCTGGGTCCACCGCATCAGCTTCCCGATTAGATAGACCCACAACATCTCTTAGCTCTTCCACGTAAGCCCAAAGAGTTGTCGAATCAGGACCTTTTCTACCCATGATCGGCAATCTGTTCGCAAGACTTAGTCTTCGATTGCAATCTTTAACACTGTTCCGGAATGGGGCCTCACTCCGAGTTCAACTCAAGGCGAGATTTGAGAGTCAAGAGCAAGAACAAGACTCTGAAACTCGAGTGAATGAACATGCCTCGCTGGCTAAACAGAATGCTGATCTGTCAGAAAAATTGAGCAAGGCACTTGATGCCTTAGCGAGTCGGGGAGTTCCATTCGATGGTTCAAAAGTTAAACCAAGGGATCCAAACCCCTTTGATGGGACCCAAGATGCCGAAGTCGTTGAGAATTTTCTCTACGATATGGAAAGTTTCTTCAACGTCTCTAGAGTAAGAGAAGACCTGAAGGTCTCAATTGCTAAAACTTATCTTGTTGGGCATGCCAAAAAGGGGTGGCGATTTATGGAAGAGACGGACCGTAGTATTGGCGAATCGGTTCCAAGAACTTGGGTTGATTTCAAGGGAGCCTTAAGGGCACATTTTCTCCCCTTGGATACTGCTCATAGAGCAAGGACTCGTCTCCGAGCCCTTAAACAGTCCGGTTCTATTCGTGAATATGTTGAGGAGTTTGTCTCCATCATCTCTGACCTCCCGTCGATGGACGAAGGTGATAAAGTCCACGCTTTTATTGAAGGTTTGAAACCTTGGGCTCAAAATGAGATAAGGAGAAGCAGGGTGACAACTGTTCCCCAAGCTATTGGGATTGCGGCATTGATCACAAAGTGGCCAATACCTCTTGGAGTCGATACCAAGCCATCCTGGGAACATGCATGCTCACAGGCTTGCCCGGTCCCCTTCAGGCCCGGGCAGGTGCCTTCCACAGCACCCGCTAACTGACCCAAGGGTCAGCGCTGAGCACAACGTGCTCAGACTATTGGAGTCGCTACCAAGCCACCCTGGCAGCAAGCATGCTCAAGGCACATCCGGTCCTTATTAGGCCCGGACAGATGCCCTCCACAGCATCCGCAAACCCGGCCCTCACTCGAGTCACAAGCTGACGTAACTCAGCTCGGCCAGACCAATGCATCGTGCCCTTCAACTGATGCCCATCCCTCGGACCTTCGTCCTCGGGGAGTCTCAAGGACCGTGGAACTTAAGGGGCTAGGTCAAAGCGACAATCAAGTATGGGGTTGACAAGCAATCCCAACACAAGTCTTAACGGGCACCAACCAAAGGGCAAACTGGCATGGAGCTACTTGTAACCAAGCATCTCGCCAAAAGGGGCATGACAAACCTCCCCCACCGAAGCTCTTGCCGTCCCCGGCAAGACACAACAATGAGTCTTAGCTCAGCTATGAAGATTTCATCATGCTCCAACAGTTTCCCTACTTTGAAGGTATAACAACCCATAGACAATGTCTTTGACCACCACACATAGGCAACTGCCTTGAACCGTTAACCGGCACATTTCCCCAAGCTCAAATATTTTTGAGTTCTTCCACGTTCTACTTGAATGGGTCACCGATCTAAAGAGCACCTCAGCGTCGGTGGCTTTTGTGTCATTTTCTTCGACACATCGCCACTTGGTGCCCTGATGCTCAATTTGTTGTGATGTCCTGAGTCCTTCCATTCACGTCACAACGACACCAAGTGAACAGCGAACACGCTGCTGCGACATCCTGAGTCCTTCCATTCGTGGCGCGGCAACATTCCGATGTTGTGCAGTAATAGGTTCCCCATGTCTCTTCAATGTCAATGTCCTTAGTCCTTCAATTCGCATCAACACTTACTGCACTATCCGTCATCGGCGACATCAGCCCTGATAAGCTGAGTCTTAGCTGGTTGTGCCTACTCCTGTGCAGAATTTGCACAAGTGACAAAGACATTGATAGGTCAACGTCTGCACGCCAGATGGGTCGTTTCCTCTTAGGCTACGCCCGAGAAACAACCACCTCAAAGGAACCAAGTAGTTTAAGTGCTAAGCACCTAACTACGAGACGAAGGGCAACGTCGAAGCCATAAGAAGGAACTTCCCCACCGGTCCTGGGACGCAAGTGCGTCTAAACTATATCCAAGTACTATAACAAAATTCCCTAGGTTCCACCTTAGTGGAGCCCCGGGCCGAAGCTACACTTCCACTAGAACTCTGGGACTTCCCACAGGCATGGGGCCCCCAAGGGGACCGCACCACTTCCTGTTAAACTTCGCAATATAGTAACTATCGCGGCACCGCAAGGCAACTTGCAAGTGCACCCAACATTTGGTAGCACGAAGCTACATCGGGTCTCAAGTCCCATTTTGAGCCAAAGGTAGTTTGAGCTTTAAATCACATCACCCATTCTGCTCAAGGTCTCCGTGGTCAGCAAAGCTTCGCTTAAACCACGAGACCAAGCGAATCGGATCTCATAGTACAAGTAGACCGGCTAGAAAGATGGGCCCATCAGCCCCCTTTTCAACTTAATACGGCAACAACATCCCCAACACTAGATTCTGGTGAGGCCATTTAAAGCTCAAGCGGTCAAAGTCTACGAAGTCTAGTCGTGGACTTATGACAATCCTTGAATCAAGTTTTGACACAGCATCCACTTTCAACACAAAGGAGAAAGGGCAAGGTTGTTATGGGAGCACCCCTAATGTGCCTCCTCATCAGGAGCACATGTTGCTCACCCATAATTGGAACGAATCTTCCAATTTCGAGGAGTTCCTGAAGTTTCGTGGGACCAGTGGGATTTAACCTTCCGCACCTCAGATCTTGTATTGCATCCAATTCACCGTAGGGTTCTATGAAGGTCTCTCCTCACTTGGAGGAAACCAAGCTAACGTCCAATTTTACTTAGAACCACGTATGCACCTTACCACGAAGGAGCTTGCAAAAGGCCACTTCCTCATGAGCTTATATGCTCATTTCCTGACAGAGGACCAATTGAATCCCCATCACGTATCTAAGGCCAACGTTGGCTCCGTTCCAAAAGAACACCACTTATTGGTATCACCTCCTTTACTAGGTTCCCTTACCCAATTAACCCTGGAGCTTAGGGGACTTAGGTCATTGCCACAACAACCTTGTCTACGGATCATCCGCAAGGTTTTGTTGGCGACATGACCTTGTTATCGGCCTGACAGCCCATAACAAACCACGACGTCCTAGAACGTCAAATCCACCAACACACTCCGGCAACTTGCCTACACAGAAGGCTCGCTTGGTGAAGTGACAACACCGATCGAGGTATGGAAACGGACAAGCCCTTGGCTTATCAGCCTTTGACCCGCCCACAAGATTACCTAGTCGGACAAGCCAACCCTCAAGGAACCCAACAACCTCAAATTGCCATGATCAATCAAGGGGACCGATCCTCTCTTCTAAAGGCACGTTCACCCTCAGACTCGGTCTCTTGAAGCTTGTACCAGAATTCAGTGTATCTTACATCTTAGGCTAACCCATCGGTCTGTCATAACATTGTGCGCATCTCCGTGTGAACCTTTAGCTCAACACGAATTACCACATCTCAGTGGCGGGTCCGGACCGCAATAACCAAGTTGTTTGACGCGCACTGCCAATAGGTCAACACAAAGTCATCCATCAACCGCCCAAAGATGGTTGAACCTACCAAACACAGGATTACACCTGGAGTCCGAGGACTCACCGGCAACGTCGAAAAACACCTATGTTTTGACTTTTGCCAGCAATGGCGGGGGCAAGAACCTATGTCAAACACTTTGCTCGGTCAATCCTTGGTTGCAACCGTTAAGCCAAACCTCTGTTGACCATCTAGAACCTCAACATGATTCATATCCATAAATGAACCGAAAGGCTAAGATTGACCAGCATGTCTAAAGGTTCATCAAGCGACACTTAGCAACGTTCAACAATGTCCTTTAAGACCTGCTAGTCTCCAAAACACTTGTCACTGATCAAGAGACGAAGATGTTTGAACATCGGATCGTGCTAACGCCCCAACAACGGAGCGAAGCTCCTACGGCAGCTTGGGCCTCACCCAGCAGCCGTCAAATAGTCATCCGATCTGACACCACTAGACCAAGCCCAAGATCTGAATCGTTGACCTCTAAGAGGACAAGGCTCAGCTTAGGCCTTCGGTCTGAACGGCCACAAGCCATTCTGCGAGACTGGGTTTGCAGCCAGCACCTGATCCAGGTCGGCTCCAGCAAGCTCATTTACAGCAACATGAGATCAAACTTCTTTCATTGCAGCTTCAAGTGAAGGCAAGAAAGGAGAACTCAAGGTAAGCCCATAAGGGTAGTACCTAGGTGTGAAAGTACACACGATCAGCATGTTGCAAGAGACTACCATCCCAACTCGCAGGGTCATATGGACAACTTCTCCTCCGAACAGCGACAGGTCCCAAACCCACGCTTGTTCGAACCAACTTGACATCTAACGCCGCACACCTGACCTTGTCACCCGGCAAGCACTCTCATAGAGTTTGCATGACACTTCAACGTACGAGCAAGTTATCCCGACCCCATCAAGGATTGAACAGGATGAGCCAACCTTCAGAAGAAGGATCTTTTCCGACTTAGACAAATGAGTCAACCTACAAAAGTAGGGTCTCTTTGCTAAAGGCATTCAAGAACCCATTTGCAGTCTTTGACTAAGG
This sequence comes from Limonium bicolor, assembly GCA_023374045.1. Classification (NCBI taxonomy): domain Eukaryota; kingdom Viridiplantae; phylum Streptophyta; class Magnoliopsida; order Caryophyllales; family Plumbaginaceae; genus Limonium; species Limonium bicolor. Next base: position 110,937,480 of record CM041782.1, on the reverse strand, counting down.
ATTAGTAAACCTTCAATTGAAGGATCTTTTCTAACTAAGTCCATCGCAAGTCGGGCTAACTCATAGCTTAGCCTCGTCCTAACCCTTTCCCAATGAGACCATTACGGCAAGGGTATATGATCGAGCCTAACTTGAGTTAACTCAACCCACAAAATTAAGTCACAACGGCAAACAAATAGGTTTCATCAAAGCCTTCATCCCAAACTAACCATCCGAATGGAATCAACGACAACAGCCCGCCTAAGTCAGGCGGCAAGCAAAAGACATCAACGAGCCACTCTCATGAAGTATCAAGAAAAAAGTGTGCAAAAATGGGACGGGGACGGGTGCGCGCCCTGAAGGCATTCGAGTGGCTGAAGTGACCTATTTCCTCGGAACCGTTGCTTAAGTTGCCTGAGTTTTGTAAGTCCCTTGAGAGTCGGAAGTTATAACAAGCTGAGCGATGTTGCTCGGCTCATGTGCAAGAGATGCTTGCGGTAATGCTCTGTTTTTATTTTGAGGCATTACCTTCCCGGGACTAAGTTTTCTTTCTTTTGGGTTGTTGTCACTGGCGATGTGACTAACCCTGTTTTACCACGCAGGAGAAGTGTTCCCTAAGCAAGCGAGATGGGACGAGTTCGGGTCGGCATAAAGATGTCCTGATGCTCTGAGTCGCATTGTTTTGGGCTAAACAACAATATCTCTCGCGTGGGAATTGGCCTGGTGGTCAGAATCCGGGAAGCATCGAAATCCGACTCGATTACAAACAAATTCGAGAGAAAATCTATGACGGCAAAGATTCGTCGCTACACCCCGTTTAAGACCTAGCTGTTGGATGAGCAACGCTGAGTTATTGTTCATGCTGGGTAGTCTGTATCAAAATAGAGAGAAAGTAGTTGCAACGTGGGCGATAGGGTAACTTACTACATTTACGAGATGAGATACAAAGGTACTTAGAATCTTTGCCGGGACGGCAAAGACTTAGGTGGGGGAGGTTTGTTACGTCCAAATTTTGTAAGGACAAAGACAAGCAGCTTGACACCAGAATGTACTTGTACTCAACGAGTAATGGAAGCCTCGGGCCTTGTATCTCAATTAATAAAAGAAGTAGCCCTTTCGTACCTGCGTTGCGATGACTCGGTGTTGGACTCGATCTCTCTATTATACGCCCTTTATGCTAACTTGCAGGTGCGGGTAGCTGAGGGGCCCCCTTGGGGATAGAGCTTTGGAACTACGGTGCAAGCTCCTATTACCCTGATGCCGAGAGCTGGCGGCATCAACTCATTATGTCCTTGGTTATTCTTACCCCGATGTGCGGGCGGGCACATCGTTAGAGCCTTTGTGGCTCAGCGAGGGATGAGTTGGATTTGGGTGGAGATAAGTGTGTTGGTATCCGCCCGATGCCCTCACCCTCCGGTCATCGGTGCTTGCTACTGGCTGTGTGGGCGAACCTCGTGGTTCTCCGAGCACTGGCATTACTTGTACTTGGGCTGCGCACTTGGGCAGGAGTTGCAAGTGGTGCGCAGATCCCCTTTGACCTTGACGCTTGAAGTTAAGGGAATTGGGATGGCCAGGAGAACTTATCTAATAAGGGTGGTATAAGTCCACTCTCATCCTTGTGGTTATGAGTGGCGCATTCCGGCATGCTGGCATAGCGCAGCATCGCCGGAGCCTTGGGGTAATTTCCTTAGGGCATGTCAAGCTAAGTGCTTGCTGTCGTCTGTATGCGAAGGCTTGTTTACTTGTATGCATGTGTTCAATGTTTCTGTGCGCATGTGTGTTTGCTTGGTGCCGAATGTTAGCTTGAATGTTTCTAAGTGTTTTCCGCTGCGTGTCTTCCTGAGTTTTTTTTTCAGGAATTTATGCGTTACAATTTTTGGTATCAGAGCCTAACCCTTTGGCAAACTCTGTTTGCAGATTGTTAAAGTGTTGAACTCGTAGTGAGGCCCCATTCCGGAACAGCGTTAAAGGTTGCAATCGAAGACTAAGTCTTGCAAACAGTTTGCCGATCATGGGTAGAAAAGGTCCTGACTCTACAACACTTTGGGCTTATGTGGAAGAACTAAGAGATGTTGTGGGTCTATCTAATCGGGAAGCTGATGCGGTGGACCCAGAGTTGGATTTGATTAGTGTTGTTCAAGGACTTGTGAATGAGAACAAGATCCTTAAAGATGTTGTCAATGTGCTGGCTAGTGATGTTGCCCAACTCAAAGCGAGATTTGAGAGTCAAGAGCAAGAACAAGACTCTGAAACTCGAGTGAATGAACATGCCTCGCTGGCTAAACAGAATGCTGATCTGTCAGAAAAATTGAGCAAGGCACTTGATGCCTTAGCGAGTCGGGGAGTTCCATTCGATGGTTCAAAAGTTAAACCAAGGGATCCAAACCCCTTCGATGGGACCCGATATGCCGAAGTCGTTGAGAATTTTCTCTACGATATGGAAAGTTTCTTCAACGTCTCTAGAGTAAGAGAAGACCTGAAGGTCTCAATTGCTAAAACTTATCTTGTTGGGCATGCCAAAAAGTGGTGGCGATTTATGGAAGAGACGGACCGTAGTATTGGCGAATCGGTTCCAAGAACTTGGGTTGATTTCAAGGGAGCCTTAAGGGCACATTTTCTCCCCTTGGATACTGCTCATAGAGCAAGGACTCGTCTCCGAGCCCTTAAACAGTCCGGTTCTATTCATGAATATGTTGAGGAGTTTGTCTCCATCATCTCTGACCTCCCGTCGATGGACGAAGGTGATAAAGTCCACGCTTTTATTGAAGGTTTGAAACCTTGGGCTCAAAATGAGATAAGGAGAAGCAAGGTGACAACTGTTCCCCAAGCTATTGGGATTGCCGAGGGTCTGGTGGATTTTGGACAGGAGTCCTCAACTGGAAAGGCTGGTTCTTTCAATCCCAGAAAGGAGGGTGACTCCTCCCCGAGGAAGCGGAAGTGGCCGGCAACCCAGTCTGAGTGCGACTCAAGTCACTCAGAATCGACGCAGGTAGATGTGTTGGTTAAGGAAAGGGATTCAAAGTCCTTTAACAAGAAGGGGAAGAAGACTAAACCCAACTTCATCCCAACTTGATACTTTTGTGGGGATGCACATTTTGCTACATCCTGTCTTAAGCGAGCAAATCTTTCTGCGCTTTTGAATCCTCCTAAAGAGGGCGCTCGCAAGGATGTTGTCCCTTCAACTTTTGTTGGCTCAATTTTGCATCCGCCTAAGGAGCCACGAGCGGCTCCGTCGCCCTGAGTGTCGTGCGGGCACCTAGGCTTTTGACAACCCCATCCCATACCTTTTTGACAGCGGCGAATGAGGCAGTTATACGCCTGTTCATGGCACATGTAAATTATGTACATAAGTCGATATGTGGGTGGGAGTTGATACTTTTGTGATCTTGGAGTTTCCAAGATTCCCCATGTTCTGGGGATCACCCTTTTGTGGGTTCATTTTCGGGCACACGAGCTAGTGTGAAGAGGGAGAAGTGTTCATTCGGTTAACGAGAATGTGCTTTCACAGGCCACATCATCCCCGCCGGGGCGGTTCGTATGGACCCATCCAAGGTGAAAGCGATCCGAGTGAGGACGACTCCGAGGGATGTATCTGAACTTCGCCCTTTTCTTTTGGCTTGGCGAAATGTTAACGCCGATGCGAGGAAGGGTTTTCTCTGAAGGTAGCCCCTTTTTACCGACTTGCTCGAAGTGAGCAAAAATGGGACGGGGACGGGTGCGCGCCCTGAAGGCATTCGAGTGGCTGAAGTGACCTATTTCCTCGGAACCGTTGCTTAAGTTGCCTGAGTTTTGTAAGTCCCTTGAGAGTCGGAAGTTATAACAAGCTGAGCGATGTTGCTCGGCTCATGTGCAAGAGATGCTTGCGGTAATGCTCTGTTTTATATTTTGAGGCATTACCTTCCTGGGACTAAGTTTTCTTTCTTTTGGGTTGTTGTCACTGGCGATGTGACTAACCCCTGTTTTACCACGCAGGAGAAGTTGTTCCCTAAGCAAGCGAGATGGGACGAGTTTCGGGTCGGCATAAAGATGTCCTGATGCTCTGAGTCGGCATTGTTTTGGGCTAACCAACAATATCTCTCGCGTGGGAATTGGCCTGGTGGTCAGAATCCGGGAAGCATCGAAATCCGACTCGACTTACAAACAAATTCGAGAGAAAATCTATGACGACAAAGATTCGTCGCTACACCCCGTTTAAAGACCTAGCTGTTGGATGAGCAACGCTGAGTTATTGTTCATGCTGGGTAGTCTGTATCAAAATAGAGAGAAAGTAGTTGCAACGTGGGCGATAGGGTAACTTACTACATTTACGAGATGAGATACAAAGGTACTTAGAATCTTTGCCGGGACGGCAAAGACTTAGGTGGGGGAGGTTTGTTACGTCCAAATTTTGTAAGGACAAAGACAAGCAGCTTGACACCAGAATGTACTTGTACTCAACGATGTAATGGAAGCCTTCGGGCCTTGTATCTCAATTAATAAAAGAAGTAGCCCTTTCGTACCTGCGTTGCGATGACTCGATCTCTCTCTATTCTACGCCCTTTATGCTAACTTGCAGGTGTGCGGGTAGCTGAGGGGCCCCCTTGGGGATAGAGCTTTGGAACTACGGTGCAAGCTCCTATTACCCTGATGCCGAGAGCTGGCGGCATCAACTCATTATGTCCTTGGTTATTCTTACCCCGATGTGCGGGCGGGCACATCGTTAGAGCCTTTGTGGCTCACGCAAGGATGAGTTGGATTTGGGTGGAGATAAGTGTGTTGGTATCCGCCCGATGCCCTCACCCTCCGGTCATCGGTGCTTGCTACTGGCTGTGTGGGCGAACCTCGTGGTTCTCCGAGCACTGGCATTACTTGTACTTGGGCTGCGCACTTGGGCAGGAGTTGCAAGTGGTGCGCAGATCCCCTTTGACCTTGACGCTTGAAGTTAAGGGAATTGGGATGGCCAGGAGAACTTATCTAATAAGGGTGGTATAAGTCCACTCTCATCCTTGTGGTTATGAGTGGCGCATTCCGGCATGCTGGCATAGCGCAGCATCGCCGGAGCCTTGGTGTAATTTCCTTAGGGCATGTCAAGCTAAGTGCTTGCGAATAGGCTGAACACAATTGAAAGGGTACTCGGCCTCACTGACCGAGATGCCTCGGAGTTTGGTCCGGAACATAATATGCTCCATAGCCTTGAGAGGCTAGAAACAATGATGGACTCTTTGTGCAACGAGGTGCGCCAGCTTCAGGCTGACCCCTCGGTTGGGAGCTTGGAGGAGCAGCATAACTCAATTGATGCTCGTGATGCGGAAATACGTGAGCTCCGTGCCAAAGTGGCTCTTCTACAAGAGTCGGTGTCCCCGAGTTTGGGTCGAGGCAAGAAAAGGAAGTTGAAACTTCGTGACCCTACGCCGTACGACGGAACTCGTGAATCCGAGAAGCTTGAGAATTTCCTTTTCGACATGGAGGAACATTTCGAAGCATACAATATTGATGATGATCAAAAGGTCTTCTCGGCGGTTACATTTTTGGAGGGCCATGCTAAGAAATGGTGGCGGTGCAAGGTTGAACGTGACCGCGCATGTGGCCGAACTCCTATCCGATGTTGGGTTGAGTTTAAAGGGGCGTTGAAGGCCCAATTCTTTCCCCAGGATGCCGATGACAGAGCCCGTGATCGTTTGAATGACCTGAAGCAGACGGGTACGGTACAAGAGTACATCGGGGAGTTTAACTCCATAATGATACATCCCTCGGAGTCGTCCTCACTCGGATCACTTTCACCTTGGATGGGTCCATACGAACCGCCCCGGCGGGGATGATGTGGCCTGTGAAAGCAAATTCTCGTTAACCGAGCGAACATTTCTCCCTCTTCACACTAGCTCGTGTGCCCGAAAACGAACCCACAAAAGGGTGATCCCCAGAACATGGGGAATCTTGGAAACTCCAAGATCACAAAAGTATCAACTCCCACCCACATATCGACTTATGTACATAATTTACATGTGCCATGAACAGGCGTATAACTGCCTCATTCGCGGCTGTCAAAAAGGTATGGGTTGGGGTTGTCAAAAGCCTAGGTGCCCGCACGGCACTCAGGGCGACGGAGCCGCTCGTGGCTCCTTAGGCGGATGCAAAATTGAGCCAACAAAAGTTGAAGGGACGGGTGCGCGCCCTGAAGGCATTCGAGTGGCTGAAGTGATCTATTTCCTCGGAACAGTTGCTTAAATTGCCTGAGTTTTGTAAGTCCCTTGAGAGTCAGAAGTTATAATGAGCTGAGCGACGTTGCTCGGCTCATGTGCAAGAGATGCTTGCGGTATTCCTTTGTCTCATGATTTTGAGGCAATTACCTTCCCGGAACTAAGTTTTTCTTTCTTTCTTTTGTTGTCACGGGTAATGTGACTAACATCTGTTTTTCCACGCAGAAGAAGTTGTTCCCTAAGCGAGCGAGATGGAAAGAGCTTTCGGGTCGGCACAATGGTGTTCCTGATGCTCTGAGTCGGCATTGTTTTGGGCTAAACAACAATATCTCTCGTGTGGGAATTGGCCTGGTGGTCAAAATCCGGGAAGCATCAAAATCCGACTTGACTTAAAAACAAATTCGAGAGAGAAAATCAATGATGGCAAAGATTCACCGCTACACCCCGCTTAAAGACATAGCTGTTGGATGAGCAAGCATAGCTTGGCATGCTGGGAAATTTGTATCGAGATAGAGAGAAAGATGTTGCAACGTGGGCGAGAGGGTAACTTATTGCAATTTAGGGATAGAGATACAAAAGTACTTAGAATCTTTGCCGAGACGGCAAAGACTTAGGTGGGGGAGGTTTGTTACGTCCAAATTTTGTAAGGACAAAGCAAGCAGCTTGACACCAGAATGTACTTGTACTCAACGATGTAATGGAAGCCTTCGGGCCTTGTATCTCAATTAATAAAAGAAGTAGCCCTATCGCAACGCGACCCTAAACCCGCCACTGCAAACCCTAAAAATATCTTCAACGTTTTTTAGCTTTCCTATGGTGGGTTTTGGGGTGTTTTGAGGGTAGGGTAATCTATTTGGAATTTGTTTCGTACTTTATATTGTAGCAACTAACTTGACAGGTTTTTCGACCCTAAACCCGCCATTGCAAACCCTAAAAATGCCTTCGACGTTTTTAGCTATCCTAGGGTGGGTTTTGGGGGGTAGGGTAATCTATTTGGAATTTGTTTCATACTTTATATTGTAGCAACTAACTCGACAGGGTTTTAGGGTTTGTGGTAGCGGGTTTAGGGTGTTAGACCCTAAACCCGCCACTACAAAGCCTAAAAATACCTTTGACGTTTTTAGCTATCCTAGGATGGGTTTTGAAGTGTTTTGGGGGTAGGGTAATCTATTTGGAATTTGTTTCGTACTTTATATTGTAGCAACTAACTGGATAGATTTTTAGGGTTTGTGGTAGTGGGTTTAGGGTCGTACCCTGAACCCGCCACTACAAACCCTAAAAATGTTTTCGACGTTTTTAGCTATCCCAGGATGGGTTTTGGGGTGTTTTGGGGGGTAGGGTAATCTATTTGAAATTTGTTTCGTACTTTATATGGTAGCAACTAACTCGGCCCTAAACCCGCTACCACAAACCCTAAAAATGCCTTCGACGTTTTTAGCTATCCTAGGGTGGGTTTTGGGGTGTTTTGGGGGGGGGGGGGTAGGGTAGGTAATCTATTTTGAAGTTGTTCCATACTTTAATGTGATGATGTACATATTTTAATGTGAGAATGTACATGTTTTAATGTGACGTTGTACATGCTCAAATGTTACCGCGATTATATATAATTGTTACCACGTCACGACTATATATAAATGTTTCCATGCCACGATTATATACAAACGTTTCCACAATTATATATAAATGTCTCCAGGTCATAAAAACGTTTCCACAATTTTATATAAACGTTTCAATGATTTTATATTAACGTTTCCACAATTTTATGTAAACGTTTCGATGATTTTATATTAACGTTTCCATATAAACCTTTCCACGACATGATTACATATAAACATTTTTCATAATTATATATGAATGTTTCCACGCCACAATTATATAATGTTTCTACGATGGTATAAAGGTTTCCACGATTTCAGACAAAGTGTCCACCTGATAGTATAAAACGTTTCCACTTTGTTTTATATACGTTTCCACAATTATATATAAACGTCTCCAGGTCATAAAAACATTTCCACGATTTTATATAAACTTTTCGACGATTTTATATTTACGTTTTCATATAAACCTTTCCACGACATGATTACATATAAACATTTTTCATAATTATATATGAATGTTTCCACGCCACAATTATATAATGTTTCCACGATGGTATAAAGGTTTCCACGATTACAGACAAACGTGTCCACCTGATATTATAAAACGTTTCCACTTTGTTTAATATACGTTTCCACATTTTTATAGAAACCTGAACAGTTCCATGATTATATATAACGCTTCCACACCATGATTCCAACATTTCCATGCCAAAATTAAGAATAATATTTATTCCGCTATGCATGAAGGTTTCCACGTTTTTATATAAACTTTTACACGTTTTTATATAAACGTTTTCACGTTTTTATATAAACGTTTCCATGTTTTTATATAACGTTTCCATTATTATATATTATGGATGATAACTTATAACCTGAAGCCTAATATTTGTACTTTCAATATTCTTTAAAAGTATTATACGTCACTTATAGATTTATAAAAATATAAACATTAGATTATTGTTTTTTTTATATTACCAACTTTTTATTACAAAAAAATTATTCAATTGATTAAGGCATGTAATTTTGAATTGATATATATTCCATTTATATATATATTAAAAAACTAGTACAATAGCTATGTATATTCAACTTTTTTCTTTAAAAATATATGAATATTTAACTTAGTGTTTTCCATTCATTCAAATTTTTTTAAATTTATTCAACCTGATTAAACTATGTAATGTATTTGAATTGATATATGTTAATCGGTAAATATTATCACATTAAATAATTAATAATATGTGTATATGAATATAGTCATATAAACTTTTTTTTATAAAAGTAGTGAATTATTTTATAAATAACTATATATCTAGGTAAGTATTATGTAGAGGACAAAATAATATTATGACATTTAAAAAATAAAAACAGAAATAGACTGTAGTTTTATCAGACTTGACGTCCAGCAAATAGATCTAGATCTAACCACTATTGTATAACTTTTTTTTAATAAAAAAAGAAAAAAAAAGTTCCGTCAAGACGGAGAATAGACCTCCGTCAGCTAATCCTCTCCCATTCGTTTACCAGAGGTAGCTTGATTTTATGTTGTGTTTCAGCAATTTTGATCGCTGGGATCCAACGCTCCCTTAGATTCATTTTGTTTACCCAAAAATAAGCGTGATAGACACTGATGGTGTGAGACTTTTTTTTATTATTATTGGGAATATTCAGCCGCTACTTTTAGAGTGCGCACAGGGTAAACCCAATGGCGGACATGTTCGCCTGTAATACATGTCAACCGGGTAAATCACATAGGGTATAACCCCTCTGTGGCTTGCTCGCCAAGCAATGGAAGGTTGAAGAAAAAAACCTTGGGACTGTCCTTCCCGCCACTCCGTTCCTTCACCAGGATGGAGATAGTGTGAGACTTGGCATAAACGATGAGTGATTGAATGCCTAGTGAGAGATAGACAAAGAAACTAAATTTCATGAAATGTTTGTTAATGACTGAAATGCGTCCAAAAAATGTCATAAAATACTACTATATTTTTACAAAAATTTATGAAATGTCACTATAACTATTGACGACAGAAGGAAAACGACAATAATACTCCTACTAGTTAACAAAAAAATCACAATATAGATAATTATAAAAATATATATATAAAATATCATAAAAATTGAAAAATAAAATAAATATTAAAATAAAAGTAGGGGAAAAAATAGGGAAATTTCATGAAATGTCACTATATTTTTTTGCTAATTCATGAAATGCCATAAAAAAAGTCACAAATGTCATTACATTTTTTCGAAAGTTTATGAAATACCACTATAGTCACTGACTATAAAGAAAAAAAAGATAAAAATACCCCTATTAGTTTAAAAAGTATTTTTAAAAGTTTACAATATGCCCTAAGTGTTAAAAAATTCACAAAAATCTCAAAATACTATAAAAATATAAATAACTATAATATTAATATACAAAATTAAAAATAAAATATATATAAATATATAATATATATATATATATTAATACCATAAAATATTGACTAAATATTTCTTAGATTTTTTAAAATTGTAACCATAAAAAAGAATATAGTGTTTTAAACACAAAATTTATTACCGATTGGAGGTGTTTATGTTGTGTATATTTTTGTGGAAACAGGTATACCTCTAAGAAAGCGATGGAATATGGAGTATTCAAGGGAATCTCTGGCGAAATTTCTCCAAGGACCTTCGTCTCCTAACGTCGAAGGCAACGCCTCTACGACCCCGGATACTTACAACGTGGGGGAAATCCATCTACAATCTGAACGTTATCAGGGGAGTACTAGTTTCTTTTTCTTTTTGCTTTCGCACAATACAAATCATATTTAGTTTACTCTATCTCTATTCTTCATGCTACGAAAAAGGTCTTTTGTTTCTCCTGAGCTAGTTGTTGAACAATGAGGACATTGTCCCATTTAAGTGTAGGGGAAGCGACCTTTTCTTTTTGTGCATTAATTGCTTAAGTCTGCATGCTTATCTATTGTTTCCACTTATGAGTTACATTTATATGAAGCAAGTTTTCCTTTAAATTCTTGGGATTTTTCATCAAAATTTTCAAAAGATTTTTTTTAGGAGAATTTAATATGCGGTGCAACCATATAATCTTATCTTAATAATTTTCATTACTGAGGGTTTCTTTCTATCTTCTTATCTAGAGATTGCTAAAGAGTGCTTCCTTGTGAAAATTTAGAAGGGACTTGTGAGACACCATTGGTAACCAACAAAATGAGAGTGGAGTGTTCTTGAGTGCAAAGGCAAAATGCCTAAATTTCTTCTCCTCACCTCTTATTGCAAAAGTGAAACAAATGCAAACATCTATTTTTCTTTTATTTTCTCCTTAATACTCATTCTTGAGAGAAGCTTGTCATGGTAAAAATTCTTCAAGTTACCTCATCTTTTAAACTTTGAAGCACTCTAGATCATACCCCAAAACTCTATATTATTATTTGCCCTAAGCACACTCATGTCACTATGATAAGGTTGGTTTGCACTCCTCGTGAGTGTTTACACCCTTTTTGTTCACTATAATCCAAGAATTTGTATGAGCACTTGCCTGTTTTACATATCTTTTCTTCATGTGGGTTCCTAATTATGCTTGAGGACAAGTAAAAATATAAGTGAGGATAGTTGATAAGTGGTAAAAATTAAGGGTTTATATTCACCTTCGTCTTATGTGATCTATAACTTATTTTCACCACTCTATAGAGAATTTTGTCAATATAAGTGAACTTATACTTTTTGGTGTTCATTTAGGTAAAAGCTCATTGGAGCATGAGCTCAAAATGAAAAGATAGTTGTTTGAAAGCTTGAACAACATCTCAGAATGCGTGTCCAGAGGTTAGAAATCAAGATAGGACAAAACGGGAGCGAAACAACAACTTTTGTGCATTCTGACCTTTGTCCAGGTCTATAGACCCAAACCAACCATCGAGTGAAGTTTCTGACTGTTTTGAGGTATGGTCCGGGTATACAGACCCGGACCAAAACCTTTCTCCAAGTTTCAGGCCATGTCCGAGTTTGTGTCCAAGTATACAAACCCGGACCAATCCCGGGCTCAACTCTCTACCTATTTTGAAGAGCGGTCCCGGAATGTTACAGCAACTGGGAGCAGATTAGTGGTAACCACAGCACGACACTCCATGATAGCCACGAGAGTGTGGTCCGGGTATACATGTCTGGACACATACCCAGACCACACACAAAACACAGCAAACAGAGCATATTAAAACACGAAAATGAGGAAACACTTCCTCATTCCACACCTGAAATACCCCTAAAATTTTAGAATACGAATATTATAAAGTTTACAGATATATGACATAAATTGCAAGTATATTACATGGTTTATAAGTACATTATATTATTTACACGTTTATTATAAAGTTACAAATATATTACATAGGTTGCAAGTGTATTATGTAGTTCACGAGTATATTATATTATTTACGAGCATATTATATAGTTTATAAGTATGTTACATTACTACAAGCATATTATATAGTATTAAATAAAGATGATTCATTTTAATAAATAACCCGTTTTAAAAATAAGTTGGTTATGATTTTTAATGCATGTGTAATTATCATCATATTTATCTGGTTAGTTTGATATATTTATTTATTAAAGATTAAGTTATAATAATTATGTTATGATTTAAATACTACTATGATTTTACTACATTAAGTAAGTCATTTTTAAATTGATTTTATCTTTTGATATTTCCTAATTTCATTTAGTTAATATTTTATAACTCTTCACATTTCCAACTTTATTTAATAAGAATACTTTTAACCCTTCATATTTCCTAACCTTTGATTTTTCTGTAAATTATTTAACTAGTTTAATGTGAATCTATTTATTAATTTGATTGGTATTCCTCACTCCATTGGGTTTCCTCTAGCTTTCCTATAAATTGAAGTCACCCAATCATTTTTATCAGTGCACTACCTCCCTCACTTTGCTCTCTCTTCCGAATGTTTCTCTAAAATTCTGCACATGTCTCACTCTACTCTCTCTTTCTCTCGCCAATCTCTCTTTTTGTCCTTAAACTAGACAAAAATTCTCTTTCCGTGCATTCCTCTCTCCAACCAGATTGAAAAGGAAAAATATAGGTAATATTTTCTCCTTCCTCTCTCGCCTTCTGTTGGTTACTGACACAAAAAGAAATATATATATATATGTATATACATATAGCCTGTTGCCTACTCTACTCAAATACTGTTCGCTCTCCTCTCATACCCGTTTATCTCTATGTTTGCAAAAAAAAAAAAATACTCATACCTTCTCCTTCCTATTCTGACCGGAAAAAAAAAAGAAAACGCTCTCTCACACAAAAGAAAATAAAACTACTCCTCGCGTACAGTACTTCACCCTCAACCCCTGATAACATCAGTTAATTTGTCACTATTGTTATTTTGGTTTCTCTTATCTTTTTATTCTATTTAGCACACTATTAATTTAAATGAGTATTTTAACCAGTTTTTAATTTGTAGCGGAATCATAATATGTTACTATTATATATCTGTAAATATATATTTTATAATTATGATTTATGGTAATTTATTTATAATTAAATTTAAAGTATTCGGGTATCTAATAATACCCGTTATTATTTTTAGCTCTGAGTTTGTTAGCGAGGAGTAGTGCTTTATTCACCGGTTGATTGCGGTGCGAGTTTCACCCGAATTTCAGGTAAGTTACTATGTTCACTATTTTTTTAATATCTTCGTAAAAATAACGTTTTACAGTGGGTGTGGATTTTGTGTGTATGATTGTGGTTTGAAACTGAATAGTTGTAGAATTAATGTATTGAGCATATTATTGTTGGATCGATGGTTATATGGTTATTTGATTATAAAGATGATTAATCCGAATTATTGTGGAAATTGTTGTGAGATGTTATGTGAAAATGAAATTATTTAGTCACCATGATTTATTGCACAATTTATTTGTGGAAAGTGTGGATTATGATGAGATTAAGTGATGAATAATAAATCTGTCAAATAATTAAAAAGAAGAAAACCATGGTGCATGTGGGCCGCATTAGGACACAGTTAGCCCTATTTCTACTCCTTAGTCTTTTGTACTATTGAGGGGTGTGCACACTTAAGGATTTAGTGGCGTTGGATTCCCGGCTGCGTGTTGGGGTCCGGGTTACAGCTGCGTGTTGTACCCAAAAGTGATAAAGTTGGATCCCGGCTGCGTGTTGGGGTCCGGGTTATAGCTGCGTGTGTGAGAAATGTTGTTTTGTCTTGGCTGCGTGTTGGGACAAGGAAGATAATTAAAATAATCTGACTAATATATTTTTGGGTTATTAAGATTCAAACATGAAATATTATGCAATGATTGTTTTACTGTTGTGTGATAATATTGTGAAATGATTTGTATGTTGATGTGTGAATATATTGTAAAACAAAATGATTTCTAAAGAGAAAATGTTTTTACAAAGTGAAGTGGTATCTTACTCAGTTTCTCGGACTTTATCGTGACTCTTTCTGTGTTTGTTTGGATTTTTGTCATAGGTGTTGATGTGCTTGGGGTTTGGGAAGACGACTCCACATCGACTGGTTATTTGTAATTGAATTTTACTTTAGGCTTTGAGACTTCTACAGTTGTAAGTAATTGTTATTATGGACACTGGACTTTTTAATAAAAAATGATTTAGTTATTTAGTTAAGTTTCTAGGCCTTAGCACTCATTTAATTGCGAGTGTGGCAATAATGCCCCGGATTAGGATTTGATTCCGCTGCTATATTAAATTATTATTTTTTTAAATAATTGACATAATAAAATGTTAGAAAATCCGGGGTGTTACAACACCCGACACCAGAGATGCCCAAAACAAAAAAGATAAAAAAGGAGAAAAGATAAGAGAAGAAGAAAGATGAGGAGAACTTCACCTCCATTGAAGCTTCCAACCTCGTTAATGGCTATTTCTCACTCTTTTATCTTCTTATACCTTTCGGTGTTTGAGTAGACTCCATTGTACCTTGGGATGGGGTTTGACCCTAAAATCCCCAAATGATGCCTGTAGACTTACCTAATTTATTATACTTTTTTCATTATCTTTAATGCTCATCATCTATTGCAATTATGGTGACTACTGCCAATATTAGGTTTTGAGATAAGGGTTGTGACCAAGGAAGGGGTAAACCCTAGTTTTTTCACTCTAGAATTAGAGGGTAAAACCTTTGGGATATTGTTAGGAGCTCGTGATTAATGCTATTTAATGACATAACCTTTTTCGAATTAAGAGGTGTGATTAATTCGGTAAGATTTTATTAGCCCAAGATTTTTATATTATCTCTAATAGACAACTAAGATGATGTATGTTTATGAGTATAATTGGGTGATTAAGGTTATTTGCACTATCCTAGTGTACTTCTTCAACCATTCCACCAAAACACCATTTTAGTTTAGTTGTTTGTTTTCCTTGTTTCATTTAATCGAATCATCAAGTTTGCCTCCGGCTAAACCCACATTTACCGTTCTTTTATTTCAATTACTATAAACTACTTTCCTTGTTGTACAGTAGTGATTTTGGTGCACGTGCCCTTGCCTTTGCTTAAGTTATACTCTTATAGTATTTCTTACAACACCAAGTTCTCTCGATCGTAAACTGCTAAGTTTTGTGTGTCAAAAGATAGGTTAAGAAGCCCCCACTCACGATCACCACTGTCTTCTTTTTATATTCCCTTTTCTTTCTTTTCGAAACGCGTAACTTCATTCACCAAGTATAGGTGTCCGGGAACATGTTCGGATTTAAGACCCAGACCGGGTCTAGTAACGTTCGTGTGAGATTGCATTGTGTCCAAGCAAGAGCATATTGTTCGTGTCGGGGCATGCGGGCCGGACGGTTGTATAATTCGTTTTCCTAGTCTGGTCCCAGTCTGTTTTCCTGGACAGAGACCCAAACCAGGTCGTAAAATGTCCAGTAGCTTCAGTACGGGGTTGGTCCGGGCATATATGTACGGACAAAGGTCCGGACCAACCCCAAATTACATCAGAAAAAGTGTTTTTGACTCTAGTTTGGTCCATATTTGATCCTTAAGCTCTTGACACGTACTCCAATGACTTCTCCCATGCACCTGAGCACATCATTTGACGCATTGTAGACCATTTTTTTAATTTTAACCTGTTAAAACACATAACTACACATAAGGAACATTCTTCATAATTAACATAATAAAGCACTTAAGCAGGGAAACTTATCATTTATCTCCTAAATTAATAGACACTTAAAGCATAGAAAGTATAGATAAATTCCTCACTTATCTAGGCCCAAATGGGTAATGGTTTAGAATTAACAAAGTATGGGTTTGATAATAATAATTGGGTCACTAGTATTGATAATAGTAATAGTTTAATTTTAGTCCATATTTTTTATTAAAGTTAATTTATATATTACTTTAAGTTATTATTTTATGTAGTTTTGTGCATTACATGTTACATATTGCTCTTATTGCTTTATTTACTCTTTAATTAAGTTTTAAGGTATATTTTATAGTGTAATTAAATTGATTAACACTTATATTATTATTTTATTTTTCTCATCTCCTCTAGAATTATTTTCATAGCTTTAGGGTCTAATAAACTCTTTTAAAACTCTATAAATATTTACTTAAATATATGATTAAGGATAAATGAGCCCTTTTTAAATCATATGAATATTTACACACACACACACACACACACACACACACACACACACACACACACACACCCACACCACACACACACACACACACACACACACACACACACACCACACAACCACCCACACACACACACACACCACACACACACACACACAACACCACACACACACACCCACACACACCCACACACACACACACACACACACACACACACACACACACACCACACACACACACACACACACACACACACACACACACACACACACACACACACACACACACACACACACACGCACACACACACACACACACACACACACACACACACACACATATTTACATAATTCCTTCGATAAGGCTTAATAAGCTTTTTCAAAATCACATATGGGGGTTGTTATTTGCAGTACAAAATTACTAATCACTTCAGTATAATATTAATTTAAATCACATTAATTATATAAACATGTAGTGTAGTATCTGTGAACTTTTTTTTAGTAATTGACATCCTATATTGATTCAAATAAAGAATTTTATAGTTAATGAACAGTGCATTTTACTAATTGTAGTACATTTTTTTCACCAAACTATCCGGAATATGTTGGAATGTGGTTGGGTGACCTTTTTTTCTTGAAAAAAATGATACACGACATCCCAAAAAGCTTTAATGATCATTTTAGGAACATCTTTGCTCACAACTAAGTTATAAAACATATTGTAAGACCACATTTGAGTCAAAATTATTATAGTAGCTCTGTGGCCCATTTTGCTAACCTCGATTGTAATGGGTAAATCCAAGTTCCAACATTGTTTGGATTTCTATAATGAAACCATTGTGGATAGACAGGGGTAAGTGGAGAATCTTGAACCATACAAAACCTAACAAAATGTCCATGGCTGCACACTCCAATATGGATCTCTTCTATTGGATGACCATGGTTATTGTGATCTTCGATAGGGAGGTACGTACTACTTCCGGCATTCCCATATACAGTAGAGTAGAACACCACTATAGAAGTGTATCGTGCCGCAATCATGATCCCCATTTCAGTGCTCATCTATTAATTCGGAGGTGTTGGGCATCTTCAATGAAATGTATCTTTCTCTACATCTCGTTGTATTTCGTCTGGCTAAACATGTTCTGATGGGATTAATTTACTAACTCTGTATGCTTCATTTCAGTGTGCATCGCCTTATGGACTTGTTTCTACCGATCTTGGTTCATATACACGTAATCAGCCACTACCATGATCCACAATTTCCATATGCCAGAACATCAATATGTCCAATGATATATTGATATAGGTTGGGCTGGAAGTCCCCCATGTACGGAAATGTATCCATATACATGAAGCGTTAAGGAAATGATGATCTTGTGTTAAAGGATCTTCCAGTGGTTGGTGCTTCTTCGGATTGGCTCACCCGTGGTTAGTTATGCTCCCAAGCTGAAGGTTCCCGTCGATTTGGTCTGGACGTCCCTGGAGGTCTACCAATCCCTTGATACTCTAGAGGTTCTCCTAAGTCACATGACGAATCTGGATGAATGAAAGTGTGGATGTAACCATAACATCTCGTCACCAGTGTCGATCGTCTGATTGTGCCACCTCAGGTCCTCAGCAGCAATAGCTTGCCACCTGATTTGCTCTGTTTCTCTGTAGTCCAACATTTATGTTGCCTATTCATTATTCTTCAAGCTCAAAGTGTACTAGAAATAATGTATTTCTCTCATGGAACACAAGATACCATTATCCAACATGTTGTTTAGCATATATGTACATGGTATTCCATGGGAGATCATCTTATCACACCTATAGAGTGAGCTATCTGTTCCAATGTATTCCCCCTACCATGCTCCTTGATTATTTCATCCAAGCATAAGACACTAAGGATGTCAATCTTGACCCGAACCCGAAACCCGGCCCGTAAAAAGCCGGGTTTGGGTTGAGATTTTTGACCCGAAATGATTTTCGGGTCGGGTTCGGGTTAGGTCATTGAAACCTGCTTCGGGTTCGGGTTGAACCCGCTAACTCGTAACCCGAAAAAAAATAATTAAAAATAGAAAATATGTTATATTTAATGACTTAATTAGTATTTAATGATTACTTTATGACTAAAATAAACATTTAATCGATAACATATGATCATATATTGTACATAATAATTAATTAATATTATAGTATTATATTTTTTATTAAATAATCCAAAATTAAAAAAATAAAATAAATTTTTGAAAAAATGGGTCGGGTTCGGGTCAACCCGCTCCGGGTTCGGGTTAAAGAAGTACAACCGCTCCGGGTTCAGGTCGGGTGCGGGTTGACCAAAACTATTTTCGGGTCGGGTTCGGGTTGAGCTCAACCCGACCCGAAACCCGATTTTGACACCCCTATAAGACACTAACCTTCCTGATTAGATCAGCAATCGGAACCCTCATGTGCTCCTTTGGCTTTTCGTCCATGCACACTCGAAGTCCTTCTTCAACTCCCTCACTTGAGTGTTGACATTGTTATAAGCTGAATTTTCTAAGTTGGAATTCCATTTCGTTATGTTATTTCAAGTTGGATCTATGACATTTAGGCTATTTGGTGGACTAGAGGAGAAGAAGAGGGCAAGGAAGTCTTTTGGCTTTTAATTTAAGGTAAAGGAAAATTAAATAAGGAAGTATTCTTTTCTCAGTCAATTATCCCGAAAGTTTCTTTAGCGTCTTCTTCCTCCCTTCTCAGTTTTCCAAGTGATTTGCTATTGGTGTGTTCTGCTGTTATTCGGTGTGGATTAGAGGTGTTGTTGCGGAATTGTTTCCTCTATAGTTTTTAGGTTTGGTTTGCGATGTTCGGTTTGAGGGTTTGTTCTCGGTTGGTTCTTTGTTTTCTGATTCTGATTTTGGTCCATGGGTTGTTCCTTCTATGATTTGTGTTGGTCTTGCTGTGTGTCATTGGGTTCACTGACAGATTGCGGTTGTGTGGATTCTGATCTGCATTCAAGGTATGTGGTGAATGGATTCGATGAATTATGTTCACCCATGGGGTGCTTCCGAAATTATGTTTTCTGATTATTGCGAATTGTATTGTTTGTGAGTGATTTCCTCTTTTAAATTGTGGGGTTTTGAGTTGCAAAACCCCCACGATTCCTTGTGATTCTGCTCTGGTTTGATTGTGGAATTTGGTTCTGATTTGTGAAGTTTCTACTGTTTCTTTGTCTCTGATTTCGCCGTGTCCGGACAGTGCATTTGGCGCTCTCCGATTTCTGTGAATTTGAGCATGTCTGGACGGAGTGTGAGGATGAGTTATGGGTTTCAAATCTCGGCCTATGTCCGGACTTGCAAGACCGAACACAAGTTCGGACACACCAAGGGCACTTTTTGTTTAACTCTCGGCATTTATCCGGACATCACCACATATAATTTGTCGGACTTCTGTCCAGACTTGTAAGTTTCTCTCGGCATGTGTTTGTACATGTAAGCTCGGATACATATCCGAACACGACTCTGATTTTACCTAAATTGCTCGTTTGAGCTTCGTTTTTATTTCTGTTTGTGAGGTCATGATCCTCTAAGAGTGAATAAGAGTTTTACTCATGTGTTACACATATTTATGCACTTCTGTTCAATGAGATGAGTATTTTGTTTTGGGACCTAGTTAGATAGCTTTTGAGCCATTGATGGTTGAGTTTGGCTATCCCGTAGCATGCTGCGTAGAACGTCCTTCTGTTTTCTGTACCTCGGGTCTCCCTATGATGTTTAGTGACCAACGGATCCAATAGCGGTCTCTATTGCTTCTGTTGTGGGATCTTCTAATCCAAGGGCTTTTGTTCCCCTTCAGTTGTGTTAGCTGGTTACTAGTGTCCCACTTGTGTTGTGATTCTGAAAGCTTGGTTTTTGGTGTTTTGGAATAACACTTCTGTTTTGGTTGGGCTTGCCAGTCTTACTTAATAACTTTGATTGTGGAAACTCTGCTTTGCTTATCATGTTTCCAAATGTTTTGAGCATACTTCGTTGACAAGTTTTACTACTTACTGAGTTGTGGTTGCTCACCCCCCCTTCCACATACATTACATTGCAGATTGAGCAGCGTGGATTGCTTATGATTTCTGGAGTTGTTGTTTATCTCCTCACTTATGTTTTGTTTAGTTTCAGACACTAGTATCGAATACTTTCCTTTTTGTACGTTTGTTTAGCTCGGATTTTGGAATTGACTACTTTGTAGCCTACGTGCCTTTGCTACAATTATGTATTTACTTTGGATCTCTACATTGTAAACCTTTTAAGAGTTTAATGCAAGTATTCATTTTTGTTTCTGAGTAAGAGTTCATTAGTCTTACGTATCTTAGGTAGTGGGTGCGCGGCGTGTAATGGTCTCGAACTAGCCCAGTTTTGGGGTCATTACGGACATGATCGTTAATTTTTGGGAAGATGACATACAAAGTGTGTCTAACACTCTTTAGTCTAGCCTCAGAGCAAAGTGAGCACTCTCAATCCTGTCACATGTTTAAGTAAACATGTTGGTTAAATATCAAGGGTTATACAATCTTACAAGTTATCAAACTATTAATCATACTTGTTTGTCGTCGTGTTCCCGAAGTGCATCACATTCTTGACCCATGCCCCTACAAACCTTCCCTTGTGCCTCTCTCAAGCTATTACCACATATGTGATAAGGCGTGGATAGTTTATGTATGTATGTATCCTTGAATACTTTTAGTTGGTCATTGTACTCCTCTTCTGTGTTTGAGTACACAATGAAATTCCACATTTTGATTATAGATGCCGCTCTGCCTCTATGCCTCATGTACTCCTTCGCCTTCCCTTGGATGTTCCTGGTAATGTGCCACACGTATGTGTCAGTCGATTCAGTTACAAGAAAGGTCAAGGTGATGCTGAAGTTCTTCCCACCGCTTGTCACACCGAAGAACTAAACCAAAGACATTTTGGCGATGTTTGTCTTGTAAGTCGCATCTATGTCTATGACATACGAAAATGCATGCAATAGTTCTCTCGAGATAGGGTGTGCAAAGAAGATGGAACCAAGCCTTGATGTATCATCTAACACGTGAAAGATAACCAAAATCATGCTACATCAAGTTAACATTACACTAAAAAAATCTATTATATGTATATGAAAAAACAAAAGTTATCTTACATGGTTACATCGTCATAGTCCATTTATTAATCACGTTCTTGCGTGATTTGAAAAACAAAACCCCCAAGGTCCTAAATATTGACCAACTCTTATAACTCAATTCAAATAGTAATGCAATTTAATTGATCAAATTCAAAAGAAGAAAGATAACATATGTAACACCTCTACCGCTAATCCTATACTTACCGTCTAATCGTCTCGGTTATCTTACTACTCGCAGCGGAAATACAAATACTACGGCAGGTGATACAACGCCGCTAACCGCCCATACGACTAGCAAGACTTGCACTACATACAGTCACGGTCTGATAATCAAGAATATACCGAGCTACTATAAATACTTCCCAATACCCAATATCATTTACTTACAATGTTTGATTACCGAGTATCCAAAAACATAAGCAATTACATCCCTTCATCACGTACAAAAATCATGAGTTTAAACAATCTACTCATTCCTATCGGTTCACAATTTTTCCAATGTCCAAAAGGGTGTACCCCATGGTACACCGGCTATTCAAAAAGGCATACAGCCGTGTACAACTTGGTACACCAATTACAATCTACTAACTACTCAAAAGCAATCTTGGTCTCATCTCGACCGTCACCCTTGAGCACCTGTAAAATTAAAAACAGTGCCCCAAAGGGCTCAACAAAAGCTACATAAACTTTGCATACACCGCGTGCTAACGAGGGTACGCCGACTAATTGGTCGAATATACATGGAGTTCGTTTTATACATGCATACATGCTATTACATACAACAATACATTCATACATGGTACATACTTACAAAATACAATACATACAACTGTAAGGCAATACACACGCCAACCAACATAGCAGTACACTTTATAGTTCAGACTCCAAACTTTGTTAGCCAGTTACCCATCCGGGTTAATCGGATGTTCTTTTACTCTTTTACTCGGTACCATACTACTTATACAAACTTACTCATACAATACTTACATACTTACTACTTACTTACTTATACTCATGTTAAGTCGGTATGACCTCCGGGCAAGGACTACACCGTCCCACCACCGGGCTTTAGGGTGGCTCACTAATCCAGGATGCTGCCCATTTAAGGGGTTTGGTCCATGGAAAAGATTAAGGCCAGGATTTGGATCCAACCTCTTGTGTCTCCTCCTCCTCACGCGTGGCCGAAACTATATCAGACTTCTACTCATTCCAATTTACCAACTTCTTATGTTAGAAAGGTTAGCTAGTTAGGAATCAGTTAGAAGTCCTATACTACATTACTTGGTCAATACAATACACAACAAGGCACACACACTTCATCTCATCCATTCATTTCATGAATTATACAAACTGAGAGTTAAGATAAACATCCAACAAGGAACCATATCATATAAGCACAAGTAGATGTAATAAATCCGATTCGTGTGTTTTTATCTTATTTAGGTGATCAAATAGCACACAAACACACAAATCAGAGTAGCCAAGGTAGCATACAGGGCATAAGAAGTTCATACCGTTCACCGTTGTACTCGAATCCGACTTTCCTTCGGTGTTCACTATTCAAGTCCTATAACATACATGGAGTTGTAAGGTCAATAATCTTTTATTAACCTAATTCCTTACTTCATTAAGACTTCTAATGTATACTTACTAATTCTTACAATTCATACTTGCTTCCTTACTTATGTACATTTTTTTACCTTTGTTATCCTATCAATGGTGTATTACTAAAGCCCTTATATACATGTATGCATATATATGTATATACATACATATGATTACTATTTTTTTTGTATGACTCGACCGACCTTACTCAGGGTCGGCCCCAAGGTCGGTCGAAGTCAGTGTGTTTTGTTCCTGGAAATTTCAGACCCGACTGACCTTACCAAGTTCGGTCCCAAGGTCGGTCCAAGTCAGTGATTTCTACTTTACATTTTTACGACTCGACCGACTTTGTCAAGTCCGGTCCCAAGGTCGGTCGAAGTCAGTAGACTTCCGTTCTTGCAAATCTGGGCTCGACCGACCTTGCCAAGGGCGGTCCCAAGGTCGGTCCAGTCCAGTATTCTCATTTTAATTTCTGTTCCAGTTCCTTCTTTTACCCATTGCTTCCCAAATCTTCCTACAAGTAATCTAACATGTTTTAACACTAATTAGACCCTCTAAATCACCTTAGTTCATCCCCCAAACTCATTACTCATTTCTATGTTAAATTACACAATTTTTTTCTCATTTTCATTCCAGCACTCATGCTAGTTTTGTTCTCAAATGCTACAGATTTTTAAACTAACCTTTGCCATCCATTACTTCCTCCATTAATGCCACTCCTAGAGTCTAAACTGCATTACCTTACATCCTAGTCTTTCCCACTACTTAGCTCTCTCTCTTAATTCTATTTCCAAAGTGATAATCTTCTCACAACAACACTAAATACACCTAGTTGTATCCTAGATTATTTTCTCCTCTTAAACATCTAAGTCTTTTAATTCCTAAACAAATTTCGACATAGTCTCCCCTATAATTTTCACTTTGCCCACATATATTTCAGCTCACACATTCATTTACCAACACCACATTACTTCACACACTACAATACAATAAATCTTCCTGCACCTACACATTTGTTTCTCAATGTTTTCCCAAGCTTTTAATCATCTTTTAAAAGTTCCAAAACAATTCAATTCTCTTCCTCATTACACTACTACATACTACTACTCTAAACCATTTGATTCCCTCATTTTAGGCATACAAAATCTGTTACACCAATCATACAAAAACTACTTAAGGTAAGAACATTTACCTTGTACTTTCTAGTTTTCCTTCCTTTCTTCTTCCTTCTTTCCTTCTTCCTTCTTTTCCTTTCCTCTCTTCTTGATCAACCGGTTATGGAAGTTCAAAGTCCTAATGCTACAGCCCATTAATATACAACCATTTTAATTCCAAACCAACCCTTAAATCATCCTAGGGTTTAAGGCATGTTTTTAAGGTTTAGAAAAGGTATTACCTTGCAAGTGTGTAGATGGAGTTTATGGCAGCAACCAAAGCAAGATTCCCACTCTAATGTGATGCCAAAATCGGCTGGGAAGCAAGTAACAAGAAGCTCAAAACTTGAAATTTCTTATTTTACAAATGAGAGCTAGAAATGTTAGTTTTTCGAATTTCTTTTTACCTCAAACCAACAAGATGAAGGAGGAGCTTCTAATGGTGGTCTCAATCTTCAAGAAGAGGAATACCCATGGAGATGAAAGTGGGTATTTTCGATTTCTGAAAAGAGGAGAATGATCTCCTTGACAAGGGGATTCCAATGGTATGATTTTTATAATTTTTGGACAAGGATTGAGTGTTGAAAAATGAAGAAGAAGATGGAGGCTGGTTGGGTGCTCTCAAATCGCCATTAGAGGGGTGCTTGAGGAGGAAGAAAATCAGAGAGGGAGGAGGGAATTACGGTGGAGTGTGTTAGAGGGTAGGAGAGAGAGAGCTAAAAGTAAGGTGAGTGTACTTGTTTACTTATTAGTTTGTCTTGTAGTGTATTAGGAAAAATAAAAGAGAGTGTGAGAGAGAGAGGGGGGGGGGACACCACCGGCCACACACCACACTCACAATCAGATTTTGATTTTTATTTTCAAAAGTGGACACATTAGTTTGGCTTATTTACACTCTCACCCCACAACTTCCAGTTCTTTACAGTTTTTACTAACCGGAACCCGTTTTCCGGAATTTTCTCGTTTAATTAATTTTATTGGTTCTAGACCTTCATTAATGTTTATTAATGACTATTTGGTTGACCAAAATTATTACGAGTCTATTTAACCCGCTTAAAGTCGCGTTTTCCCGGTTTCCTCGAAAAACACGCTTTAAGGTTCGTTTGTGTTTTTAATCCGTTTTAAGGATCCGTTTTCTTCGGGATTTGTTCCCTCATTTTTATTTAGGCATAATTAAGCCTTTAAAATCTTCATTAGCCTAATTAATCACTATTTTTAATTTCGGGGTATTTCAACATACCTCAGTCATAGACCATAGGTCAACTGCAACGTGTCCCCCGAAGCTAGTGATAACACTAGTCAGTAGTGGGCAGCTATGTACTGGCACCTCTGTCAATTTCCACCCGGTGGGAACAACACAGACCATACTCCGTGTTTATTCATCGTCTATAGCACCGTCCTGGTTCGGATCGACATCATATTCTTCAGATTCACTATTGTCCTCATCATCAACATTATTACCACCATTGTAGTCATCAATAATGTTCATATAAGCCACCCCATAGTCGTGAGGAGCAGAGGGGCGTAAATAAGAGGGGTGTGAAGTAGATAGGCGTGAAGCATAGGGGCATGAATAAGAAGGGTGTGGATCACTTCGCCCACCGGACATTTACACTTCAAAGTGCTCAACGTGGTGGCTTCCTCCACCCTCAATAGCGAAGCTAGTGCAGTTCATCGCTTCTACGGACCAGCCACCGCCTGATGACGTGGTCGGTGGGAGGGGCTTGAAAGACTGTGGTATATGCTGGTAGCTTATAGCAGCAAGTGTCTGCGCTTGTGGAGAAGGCATCAACAACGCCGGGTTGACATGATGGCCATGTCCCGATTTGTTGTTCTGCACCAGCCACCATGTCTCGAATTTCAAAACTCCATTAATAGAGTTTTTGAGCTTTTTTTTGAATTTTGTTTTGTAGATCTAGCTCAAATGAAGTTATTTTAAAAAAACTTACAGTAGAATCTTACTCACAAGACCAAGAACTGTCACTTGGGGTTTTTTAAAAAAAGCTCACCAGAATTTTTTTCCGGTGGTGGTCAGGTGGCGGTCTAGCGATGGTCCGGCGGCGGTCCGGCGGCAGTCCAGCAATTTTCCAGTGGAGCAAAGAGAGGATTCCAACGAGAAGTTTTTAGAAGATCGAGAGTGCGTATGTGACAAATGAAGCTGAGTGACACAAACCGTTTATATATAACGTGCTCTTTTTTAAACAAGCCACGTTTTAACTCGTATTCACTGGTTATATGTCACTTTTTTTAGTAAATGTTTGAACGTTTATAATTTAAAATTAGGGTGGCAATTCGGGTTGATGGGTCAGGTTGAAGCTCACCTATACCCAACCCGATTAAACTTGTAGTGACCCATACCCGACACAAAAATAATCGGGTTACAAATTTCATTCTATACCCAACCCATATAAAAACATTTAACCTAAACCCGACCCATTTAACCCGTCTAAATATAAATACTCTTGTTTTATGTACTATGATCAGTCGTCCCTAAAAGCGTGCATATGAAGATCATTTATTTCGAATCATTGTGTGTTGTATTTTTAAATGTCAATATTTTGTTAAATGAGTCAATAATCTTAGCCCCTAGCCGTTATTTGTATAGATTAAATAGTGTGAACGGTGGAGTTTATGCGGCTAATAAATGACATAGTATTTAGGTTTTCAAACAAAGAATGAATGATGAATATAGATGGCCTAGAGAATGTATCTGGATTTATAAAAAATTATTTGTGTGGACCTAAAGAAATGATAGTATTTTTGTTTGCTATTATACTAGTTATAAAATTAATACATATCCAAATAATATATTTACATATTTATCAATTTATTTATTTTTAATTAAATTAAGTAAATGGGTCGGGTTGAATTTGGATTAGGACTTTTAACTCATACCCAACCCATATATTTAATAGGTAACCCATACCCGATCCAAAATTAAATGGGTCAATCATTTTAACCCATACCTGTTATTTACGGGTTAGGTAAAAATTGTCACCCCTATTTAAAATAATAAAATGTAAAGGTATACGTTTAAGCAACGTGTATACACGTTTAACGTCTTTACAACCAATTTTAATAATCTAGTAGTTTATGATAACAAAAAGGTTATTGTGCAAAGAAAAAAAAGTTGCACCGGTGCCTTATAACTCATTTACAATATTAATGTGATTTAAAATAATTTTTTACTGCAAATAACAACCCATATATATATATTTACATAATTACTTTGATAAGACTATAAGCTCCTATTTACATTAATAAATTATTAATTTAAGTATATAATTGAGGTTTAACTACCTTTTAAATCTTATGGATATTTCAAAACATCTCTCCTAAACTAGAATTCCCTTACTTCTTAAGGCTTAATTATGCTTTTAAATGGTGTAATCCCCTTTGAGAGTAGTACTTAATTCTCTTGGTCTTTTGTAACTAAGACTAAGTGTGTGGTATCCATGATTAGCCAGCTTCTCGTTGGTTTAGATTACATAATGCATTAGATGATGACCTAGTGTAGGACACCTGGTATAAGCTCCCTTGTAAATTGCAGATACTACCTTTCGGGAGCCGCTAGTTGGTCTTGCACATGTGGTTATTTATAATGACCATATTTCTTGCATAAAAGAGTTAATAGTTTTAGGGAAAATGTCTTGTTGAGTCATGCCCAAATGTTTCAAAAATTCTAAAGAGGGTTATGATAATGGTTATTATCCTTAGCATTCGCGTGAGAGGAATGTGGCGAGAAGTTAACACCCAGAAGATTTTGTATTTTGCTGCAAACTCTAATGGTTTAAATTATTAATAAAGTGATTAAAAATGGGTTGTTACACCAATGGTCCGCCGGATGTGGGCTATCTAGCCACATGGAGGCTACTGGTGCCGTAAATAGCAACTTACCTCAAATCTTGCATTTTCAACATCTTGATGGTATCATTAAACTGTTGTTGCTCGTTTATATCACCCTGTCTCTTTCAGAAGTAGCCATATATATATACTATTCATGTACGTCGTAATTATTAAGTACCTTTTACTTTAGTTGTTAACTCAATATTTATACCTATCATCTAGCAGTTATAATTATTATTATTTTTTTGTTATTGTTTGATCATTTTAATATTGTACTAATTAAGCATATTTTTGTTATAGTAGCTATTTTATTAATATACAAACTTATTGAAAGGTTCGTACATATATATTTGATAAAACAAGAATGTGTATATTTATATTTTCAGAAAATAAATGTCTATTTACAAATATTGGTTTGTGGTCAATTAAATTGTTTTTTTAATACCTCGGATTTGATTTTATACCCCGCAGTGATTAATTGATAAGTTAGCTCTATTGTTGAACATCTTTTGTAAGGTTTTCTGGTTTAAATTGGAATTGTCATAAGAGAATGTGTTATTTGTGAGGTTTTACTACTGATTTTGTAACTTTTGGCCTTGCCTGAACGTCTGTCCGAAGGAGCACGTTTGGAAAGACCACGCAGATATTTTATTTTTCTCCCGTTCGTTGTTCCAGACATCTGTCTGAACGTGCAAGTTCGGACTGCATGTAAGGACGAGTCTGAGTTGAAGTTTCAAACTTTGTTCGAACTTCCAAGCTCAGACACAAGTCTGAACCACGTAAGGAATTTTCTTTGGACTTTGTCCAAACATCCAAGTCCATACGTCCTTGTTTCATCCCTGTTTTGAGTCTTGACTTGCTTCCGAACATCCAAGCCCAGACACAAGTTCGAACACCTCACTATTTTCAGTTTTAAGGCTCGTTTGGATTTTGATCTTCTCCCAGTTTGTGGTGTTATTTCCCTAAACCTTTATATGTTATATTTTGGTAGAATCTTGGGTGTTACATAATGAAATACCCATATAAATTAAGATGTATGTTTACCCATTAAATATTCTACAATTAACTATAGTCTTAAAAATTTAATGAATATTGAGAATAGTGATAAATGCAAACTTTATTTAGTTATGGGAGATACATTAGAAATTAAGGTGTAGGGAAGTAAATTAGAAACTAGGAGAACTGAACCCAATTTATTATCTATTTTTTTCTTCTTTTCTCCTTCTTCCTTCCTTATCCACGACCACCTTCATCTCTTCATCTCTACACCGAAAACACAAAATACTTCCTTGGCTTAGGAGCTAGGTTGTTGAACAGTTGTCCATATGAGGTGTTACAAATGGTATTAGAGTAGACTCGGGACCGTGCTGGGATGGGCTACACGACACCTACCGAGGAGCTCCATGGGACTTGAATGTTAGACTTGCGACGAAGACGTCACACTCTTTGAGTTGGGGAATATGTAATACTCCATACCACATTGGGACATAAGTAGTATAGTGTATGGTTTATAAGGATACATATGGGTTGACTAAACAACAAGCCTTCCACTTTTAGGCCCAAATGAGGACAAATGGCTTAAGGTGGCTAGTTTTCAAGCCCAAATGGTTTGGGAGCTAGGTTGTTGGATAGTATCTGAAATACCCCCAAATTTCAAAATACATATATTAAAAAATTGAGTTAACTTGGTATATTTAGTTATTAAAAAATGGAGTTATAATAATAATGATATGATTCAAATAGTATTGTTGATTTAAAATAAATCTATTGTATAGTTATGAGTATATTAGTTCGCAAGTATAATATATAGTTATGAGTATTATACTATAATTACGAGCATATTATATAGTATTTAATAAAAAATAATTCATGTTAATAAAAATAACATATTTTAACAATAGGTCGGTTGTAATTTTTAATGTCATATTAATGATCCTTGTATTTTTTATTAATATGGTACATTTATTTATTAAAAATGAAATTATAATAAATATTATATGTTATAAAGGCTAAAATTGATTTTTATTGAATTGTTGTTACTTACTAAATACTCATTGTTGTTACTTAATTTAAATAGTCGGTTTTATCTTTTCATATTTCCTAACTCTATTAAATATGTCGGTTTATCTTTCCATATTTTCTAACTATTTAATTAGGGAGTTTTATCCTTCCATATTTCCTAACTCTTAGTTTTTCATAATTTAATTAAACAGTTTAAGTACCCACATTAATAAATTAGTTCACATTTCTTCTAGTTCGTATTCCCACACCTTCTAGATTTTCTGATTGGCTATATAAGGGTTGTCATCCTACTAATCTTCATCAACCAATCTAGTCTCTTATCTTCCCCATCTTCCTCATGTCATTTATCTACAACATCACTACCTAATCCAGACGAAAAAAAAACACTACACTTACACTTCTCTTATATTCCTCATAGTCTTGTACTCATGCAAAAAGAAAAGAAAAAAAATTACTCACATGCACAAATAAAGTAAATAGGAGAATCAAATTCTACTTGTAATCGGTGACAACATAGTAGCAACGGTCCCAATCTTGAACGAGTAGTAGTGAATTATATGTTTGTGGGTGGGAGTCATAGCCAAATACCAAGTAAGTTACTGCGCTCACTAGATTTTAGTACCTTCGTAAAAATAACATTTTAAAGTGGATGTAAAATTTGTGTGTATGATTGTGGTTTGAAACTGAATGATTTTTGAATTAACGTATTGAGCATATTATGGTTAGATCGATGGTTATATGGTTATTTGATTATAAAAGTGATTAGTCCGAATTATTGTGGAAATTGTTGTGAGATGTTATGTGAAAATTGAATTATTTAATCACCATGATTTATTGCACAATTTATTTGTGGCTGAAAGTGTGGATTATGATGAGATTAAATGATGAATAATAATAATAATATCTATCAAATAATTTAAAAAGGAGAAAACCATGGTGCATGTGGGCCGTATTAGGACACATGAATGAGATGTTAAATGCGGGCCGCATTAGGACGCATGTGTTTGAGATACTGTGGGCCGCATTAGGTTATATTTATCCCTATATTTACTCCTTAGTCTTTTAAACTATTGAGGGGTGTGCACACTTAAGGATTTAGTGACGAGGTTGGATTACCAGCGTGTTGTGGTCCAGGTTACAGCTGCGTATTGTACCAAAAAGTGAGAAATATTGTTTTGTCCTGGCTATGTGTTGGGACAAGGAAGATAATTAAAATAATTTGGCTAATATATTTTGTCTGGGTTACTAAAAACCAATCATGAAGTATTATACAATGATTGTCTTACTATTGTGTGATAATATTGTTATATGACTAATAGCTGATGCGTGGTTATAATGTTACATTGTTTTCAAAAAGAAAATGTTTTTACAAAGTGAAGTGGTAACTTACTCGATTTCCCGACTTTATTGTGGCTTTTTCTGTGATTGTTTGGATGTAACACCCCTAATCCTAAACCTGTAATAATAGCGCAAGTCGTAGCATAATAAATAATGATTCGCAGCGGAAAATAAAACTATCTATCCTTGGTGTTACACGTCGTTACTCACCCTTGTGAGTAACAAGGCATCCTTACTCCTCCAACAACTTCAACTCCTCAACGCTGTGATGAACAAGATACTGAGCACCCTTAATATTACAGACCAAATCCAAACTAAATGAGCAACTAACTGAATACATCAACTCCTTAATACAATACAACAGTAAAACTAGAAAGTGTTTCTTAGGAACACATCAGCTACCCTGGAACCCACACTCCGGCTTGTATCTCCTTCAGTAACCTGAAATGTTTGACCCATTGAAGAGCTCAGCAATCGAAATGCTGGTATGCTAAATGTAGTCCTAAGTCATCTAGATTCCGTAAGTCGTTTTAGCCATCTTGATATTAGATTCCTTACAAGATATACCGGTTTACAATAATAACAGTAATAACTGTAAATATTAAACAGTCACATAACAGTTCACCTGCAAACATCAGTGCATGATAATACACAACAGCCAGATAATCAAACACCAATAATTCATAATAACCAAACACCAATAATTCATAATAACCAAACAAGACACGAGTATTAATTAAATGTATTTGTTAGTTGGCCGCCTGACCCTTATCCTTTTAAACCAATCTCTTAACCTTTTCCAATTAAATTCCACCTCAGGTGTCATGTTAGGACAACCCTTATTAACTTATTAATGGATAGTAGTCTCCTGGGTTCCAAAGGAACCTGTTACCAGCTGATCTTATGGCCCTGGATAATTTATGCCTTAAAGACATCTGATTTGGCCGAAGCCTGTGCACCAACGGTAGTGCCCTCCGCCATCATCGAATGTGACTGATGGATTCCCTTGAGAGACTCTCCTTTGTAGTCCCTCGTAGTGATCACGATGCGCAACCAGAAAGTCGAAACAGTTTGGATTCCTCTCTTTATAAGTTAGCCCTTTTTGTCAGTGACAATATCCAATCCTTGAGTTAAGACTATAACAGTTGACCATCAGTTAGGTTCAATAATACCTAAAGGTCAGTTAGTCTTGTTCCAGTTTAGATGTATAAACTTCCAGTCATAAGACGTTCGGGTATAAATAAACGCAGTGGTGTCGAGCAATACAGTATACAATATCATATACATAAAATCACAGATATCGCTCTTAACAATTAAGCACACAACGTCTGGACCTTAGGAAAATCCTTAGGACATTCAGACCACACAATTAACATACCGTTCACCGTGTAACTTGCTAGCTTGACAATACACGCCTTAGTAGTTTCTCCCCGTACGCTGTTATATATACATACAATACCGGGTAACATTAATACAACTATTCACTAAGTATTACAATACTATCACTGTAGAACTAATACTTGTAATATACTAACTTTGTATGTTCTTTATTTCCCCCTGTTATTTTACAGTGGCTATAGGTAGTTCAACAGTTTGTTATTTCATGTGATACTCACATGTGATAATGAATTTCCCTTGTGCTGTATTTCTTTATTCCATTAAATCATATATCCATAATTATTCTCACTTATTCCATATATCAATCTCCTTTGGTTATTTTTATTACAACCACATTTATTTTATAAACTTTATATTATATCCCATAATATACCTTAATATATAGTTTTAATTCCTTTCTTTATTAAATTACAAAACCAACCTTATTAATTCCAGTAATTACTTAATGAACACATAATCTTTTATAAATTACCAAATAACCATATAACTTTTATAATTCACTAAATACCCATATTAACTTTCGGTAATTACAATCTTTTCATACTAACTTTTATAAATTACAATTAAACCCCTTAAACTTTCGGTTTCCACATATATTTTTCTATATTTACATTTTAACCCCAAAACTTTATATAAGTTACATATTAACTTATAAACTATAGTTTTAATATTTAATTCTCCTTAAATACCGAAAAGACCCTTATAACTTTGCAAATTCTGAATTCGCCCCAAATTAAATTTGGTTTTACACTTATACTTTCATAAATTACATATTCACCCTTAAACTTTTATAAACTTAATATTTTATGTCATAAATCATTTTAACCCAAAGTTTTTGGTCAACACTTTGACCAAGACTTAATTTCATAATTAATACTTTAATATACCCAGAAAAGTCATATATATTATCAGCTATACACTATAGTTTCCAATAATCACAAAATAGCCCCAAAACTTTATAAAATGTTATTTTAACACTTAAACACTTATTTAAATTCACCAAAATTCATAATATTAATTCCTACCTTATATTATATCATAAATACACCAAATAACCCCTTATGTTCTCGGCAATTATAATTCATACACCAAACTTTTCAAAATTTACATTTTAGCCACATAAATTAATAAACTAGCCATTTAAATAATTGTAGCTATTTTTAATGTTCCCAAAATTTATAATATAAGTTAATATACTTATATATTTCGAAAATCACCAAATATACTCATATCATTCTCGGCTTTAATATATATTTACTATATGATTTTAAAACTTGATTTAAACTTTATAATATGTACATATAAATGTATATAAGCCATATAACACTTCTAAAAATTATGCTAATGACCTAGAATGATTATAAACTCAAAATAGAACATTTAACTCTTAGATATTTCGGTTTAACTATATATGTATCATAATTAATTTTTGTGACACATATTTATACCTTAAGGTAATAATCTTACCTTATATGTTATGAATTATTTTCTTGATATAATAACCCAATATTTTCGGCCTTAATGTTACTAAGGCTCATATATAATTTTTATACCAAATTTTGAAGCTTAAACCAAACTTAAACCTAATAAACCTTAATTATAGAAACTTACTCCTTAAATCAAGATAATTCTTGTACTTGATTTCTCCTTGAATTCCAAGCTCTTCCAATGGTATTTTGAGGAAGAGAATTCGGCCTCCTTGTATATATTTAGGAGATCCATTTGTTAGACTTCTAACAAGGATTTATAAATAAGATTTGGAGTAATTTTACAAGAGTTTACCTTAGGTATTTAACAAGGTATTTTTGGTACACCTTGGGATGATTGTAGATCCAAGTTTCCTTCATGAAATAATGAAGAGAATATAGATTTAGAAGCTTATAATTTTCGGACATAGGTTAAGGGACTTGCTAGGATTTTTTCAACATAAAAAAATACCTTAACTTGATCTTGTTGTTCCTTGTGTTGTTGTTGAATCTAGGAACCTCCTTGGAACACTTATGCTTGGCGAATTCTTGTAGGTTTGCTAGGATGATTCTTGCTTCAAGACTTAGGAGAATTAGCTAGGAAATTACATTAAAATGGTGTTAGAACTTAGAACACCATTGATGGAGCTTTGAAGCTCTAAGGAATTAACTTAGCAAAGGAAGAATAAATGAGAGTGTAGAAGGACTTACCAATTCGGTGAGTGAGCAAGGAAGGATAGAATGCTCACGTAAGTCCTTAAGGAAGGAATGAAAGGAATCAAATCTGATTTGGTATTTGTTTATTTGATCAAATTGATTAGGCATGCTAGGTAGGCTCCTTTCATTAGTTAATTGCTTGGTTCATGGCTCCATAAAATGCTCATTATTGAGCTTGCTTTCGGCCACATGTGGAAGGAATTAAGGGTTGATTAGTAAGTCTAGCATATAAGGAGTTAGGCAAGGTAATTGTTTAGCATTTAATGAGTTGATTATTGATGCTAACCTTGTTTTATTCTTGCAGATTTTCGGCCATGATGGATGTAGGCAGCCCTTTTTTTCCTTGTAGTCTTACGGCACATAGGCCTTAGGAGACTAATTAGATTTGTTTATACTAGACATAGAATTAAGCTTAGTTAGGTGTTTGTCTTTCTTTGATTAATTAACAGCAATAATACCTCCTTTCTTCAGTATATAAATCGGCAGTCATATGCTACAACATGGCTGTTTGACTTGTTTAGTTACAATGTACATATACAAAGTAGATCTAGGTGTATTTAATTCTTACAACTTTTGCTAGGCTAATCTCTTATTGTTTTACTGCAGGGAAATCTGTAATGGAGTTCCCATTTGACTGAATTATTTGACATTATATCATATGGTATATGTAGGGATGAGTCACCATTCCATAAGACAATTTTATGAAGCAAAATCTAGTCAAAATACACTCAAAATGGCGCCTGATTTGGAGACCATATGGGATTGATTTTTGATTTAATTCCTGTCACATTATATTGTACTAAGACCATATTATAACATTTTATATGTCACAACATTTAATTGGTACATTTATACTAAGGTAAAAGATGAAAGTTTTAAGGTAAAAATGCTGATTTTAGGTACCTTTTTGACCCAAAAATCGCCCCACTTGTACTATGAATTTAGTACTGGCATTAATTGATTTAGATGGTCAATTTATCCCCTTTTTAGATTATCAACTCGTGGCTCCTCAAAAACTTCAAGGCAATTGCGTAGAACGCATTTTTGTGACACCCGAAGGTGTGTTTTTGTGCTTTAAGGATTTTCTGAGAAATAAGTAGTCGCTATGAGTTCCAAGTGTTTATAAACATTGTTTATAGTCAATAATAATATTTTAAGGTTTTACATTGAGTTATATGGGGTTATATCAACTCAAAACACAATTTCCGGGCTATCGGGACACTCCCGGGGCAAAAAGGAGCGTTAAGAAATTCTCCCGAGCACTTTGTTTATTTTTGAGAAAGTAGCTCGACCATTCTCTTTAGAATGATGAATAATGATGTTAGGAACTCTAAGAATTAATTTTATAGGAGTTCGTGCCACCTCGGCACTCTTCTGGGCATTCCCGGCCCATAAGGCATCTCCTAGCACTTTGCATTTAACTGAGAATTTAGCGTGAGGAATTCATCTTATATATCTTTTAGAGTGTTATGGTGCATTTGGAATGAAGTATAATGCTTCACTTCATCCTATAAGGTATTTCCGGGACTTTCGGGCCTTAAAGGCCTTTAAGGGAACTCCCGAGCATTTTGTATTTTCACACCGTTTTAGATGAGGTCCTGTATTCTAAAGGTCATATAATGATCCTAGGTTACCTTCACATGAGGTTTATAGCTTATATAACTTTGTTAACTTAAGGTCGGGCTTTAACGCTCGTTTTTTACCTTAAGGAGTTTAGGTGCGTTTTTAACGCCTAAGTGTTTATATAGTTTCTTAGGGTTTAATAATCCCCTAAATAATATATATTCACCATGATTTAATCATTTAAAGGTTAGGGTTATTTCATTGGATTTCTGCCACAGGTACTCCTGAAGTATATGGGATGATACTATGAATACTTAATCGAAGTAGTTACAAACAGTTTTATCTTAGACTTTGTAACTTTCTTGTTAATTAAAATACTATTTTATATCATTGTCGGATTTCCTTTTATTAATAATAATAGTTTGGTAATTTAGTTAATTT
This sequence comes from Limonium bicolor, assembly GCA_023374045.1. Classification (NCBI taxonomy): domain Eukaryota; kingdom Viridiplantae; phylum Streptophyta; class Magnoliopsida; order Caryophyllales; family Plumbaginaceae; genus Limonium; species Limonium bicolor. Next base: position 110,900,418 of record CM041782.1, on the reverse strand, counting down.
TTTAGGCCTTAGCACTCGTTTAATTGCGAGTGTGGCAATAATACCACAGGTTTAGGTTTTGATTCCGCTGCTTACTAATTATTAAACCTAAATTGTAAAGTAATTGACATAATAAAATGCTAGAAAATCTGGAGTGTTACAGTTGCCCATATGGGGGTGTTACAATTTTTATCCTGTCTCATTCCTCATACGGTGAGCATTTAGGTAACATTCCAGTCATTTATTTTTATATAATTCAAATAGGCAAGAAAAGTCATCATATTTCGAGCACGTTGGCGGTGGATGCTAGCTGATTATCCACTGTCTTTGCTTGTTGGTTTGAGCGTGGATTACAGGTAAGCTACCGTGTCCACTAATTTATTTCTCTATGAATGATTGTCAACTGGTGATTATGCTTAAGCTTTGATGATGGACTTGGTTGAGATTGATTGAGGATTGATGGTTGTTAGGGTTGTCAATCTCGGGTTTCGGGTCGGGTTAACTTCAACCCGACCTGCTCATGTTTCACCTTAACCCGAAACCGACTCGAACCCAAAATGGGTTATATCAGGTCAACCCGAAACTGACCTGATGACCCAAAATCAACCCGAAACTGACCTGACACCAGAAATTAACCCGAAATCAACCCAAAATTGACCCGAAATCAACCCAATCAACCCAAAATTAAAAATATTGTACTATCAATACAAATTCTACAAAAATCACCAAGATAATATAACATAACATATAAAACCATCAAACATATATGGTAACATGATTGATATATTTAGGGTTATGTCGTATAACTATAAGGATATGTATTTTCTTTTCTTTTTTAAAAAATGTTTTCGGGTTGCAAGTTGAAATCAGGTTGGCAGCTCAAATCCAAAACCAACCTGGGTTTTTAGCAACCCAACCCGAACCCGACCCAAAAATGTTTTTGGGTTAAAAATTGCAACCCAAACCCGCGTTTTAGCGTGTCGGTTTCAGGTTCGTATCAAGATTGACAACCCTAATGGTTGGGTTGTTGGGAACATTTCCCGTGACTATTTAGATTGTATGATAATGATCTAGGAGACTTTCACTGGGATATTGATATGATTGTACACATTAGTACACATAAAATTAAACATATTGCGCTGGGACCACTATATCGTAGTTTAAGCTCTAATGACCTACTTCTCTGTGGTCAAAAGTACCCTTAGAGGGGTGTGCACACTTAAGGACGTAGAGTGAGGGGAATTTTATTTTGCGACCCCACATGTTTGGGTGTCCGTTGGTGCATTTTACAACCTCACTTGTTTGGGTGTCCGTTTGTGGATATGGTGGCCCCACTTTGTCGGGTGTTCGTTGGTTGACGGTCAAAAGCTCCCTTATCCCTGTGTATTGGTGGAATGTGTTATTGAGGTTTATCGTGCTCTTCTTCCTATTACGAACTAATGTTGTTGATTTGTTTGTGGTTAATTGGTTTGTTGTTGTTATGTGGTATATCTATCAAACGTTTACAAATAAAATGTATTTTACATAGTGAAGCAGTGATTTACTCAATTTCCCTGATTTACGTGTCCCTTTGTGTGTTGTTTATGTTTTCTGGACGCAGGTAATGAAGCTGATATGGATGTAAAAGCGTGAGCGTTGGGTTTGGGAATTGACATAGACTTTACTTCGATTTATTTAAAATATTTAGATGGTTTATAACTCTGCATAGACTCATTGTAATTATTAAATGGTTCAATATTTTTTTTAGATTGTGTTTTGAGTTGTTAATTATTTATTTAATTATTATCCGTTAAGATTAAAGTTTTTTTATTTAGCCTTAATGCTCAGTAGGTTGGTGAGTGTGGTGATAACACCCATTAGATTTTAAATTCTACTGCTGAGTAGATGATAAGTTAAAATTGGTTTTAACTCAAACTTCGACCTTAATAAAATACCGGCTAGTCTTGGGGTGTTACACTTTCAATAAGTTGTTGAAACAATTTAAAAAACATTGTAACCAATTAAATTTCATGTTAAAGAAAGGAAGTTAAAGAGAGTCAGAGCATATAGTAAATCCACTCTTGTTAAATGGTCCATGTTGTAATATTGAGACTGTAAATAACTTTCAAAATGAGAAATCAAATTCTCATATCTCCACATTGTTTATATTCTTTTGGGTTTTATGTATTTCCCATTTTCTAAAAAATAGTCAACGATTACAACTGTCACATGTTTCAACTAGATTTATTTGATCCCTTTTCTTATAAAGAAAGAGACCATAATTTTATATTCATTGTCTTATAGTAATGGTGGCCATTGAATCCGGTTCTACTCGGAACCGACAAATCTACCCGGAACCGATTGGAACCGGAACCGGAACCGCCCCCTTGCGAATCGAATCCGAATACAAGTTTTGAGATTCGGGACCGAACCGGGCCTGGGCCCGGAACCGCCCGAACCACTTGGAACCGCCTCGATTTGCGTTAGATTCGGAACCGTGGAACCGGAACCGGTGGAACCGGGACCGGAACTGCCCCGGAACCGGCCAAGCACATGAAGGTGATATAGATGTTCTTAAGTGGTGGCCAGCACATGAAGGCAAGTTCCCCATCCTTGCAAAGATAGCTTGAGATGTACTAGCAATTCCAGCATCAATCGTTGCTTCAGAGTCGGCGTTTAGTGCGGGCAAATGAGTGTTGGATGAAAAGAGATCAAGCCTTGCACCGGACTCAATCAAGGTTTGTGTTGAGAAGTATGATTGGGACTTAGCCGAGCTGAGATGCCAAGCACTCGCATTGCAATACGAGGGGCAACATGATGATTGGTACGAGATGAATGGGGACAACACCACTTAAGACTTCTATTTTGTATTGTAATCTTTTAGAATGTATTAGTATTACTTTCTTTCCATGTAATCTTTTAAGACTTCCAAATTGAAGTCATGTAACCTATTAGTAGATGTACTTTTTTTCCTTATTAGGGTTTTCCCAATGGGTTTTTACCTAATAAGGTTTTAACGAGACAGTGAATCATATAATAAAATCCGCTTTGCTCTTTAATTTTTGCAAATTCAATAAAAAAATTTAAGTCTTTGGTTCATACACATTTAAGATTATAAACTTGAAGAATAACCTAGCTAGGAGTAAAGTGGACGAAAAGAGCAACGTGTGCACGCAAACGGATCTAAAATCAGAGTTAAAACGAAGAAACTAGAGCCGATCGAATCTTTCCAAAACCGGTCGGAACCGCCACAGAACCGGTCGGAACCAGAACCGCTCCAGAACCGGTCGGAACCGTTGATTTGAGCAAATCCGAAGCGAATATAGAGTTCCGGAATCGGAACCGGTGGAACCGTGGCCACCATTATCTTATAGTATGACCTGTTGACGTTACGAATGGGTAACCTTTAATTGTTATATATCCTATTATCTTTCTCGTTTTTTAATCATTAAACAATTCTGTTTGTTTCTTAGCTAAAAAAAACTTCACATTCTCTCTGCTCTACCTTACATGTTCTATTTTCTTTTTAATTGTTCAGAGTTGAATAATTTCCAATATGTGAACCCTATTTCGTTTTGTTTTCGTCCAGAATCCAGATGCATTAAAAGGGAAAGAGGTGAAATCGAGTCTGAACGAACAGCACGCTCGTAACTCCAAAATATAGGTTAATCAGCACAGCACACTTCTCATTGTCTTAAGGTTATAGACAATGAGAATGGTCAACCCTGCCACGGCCAACAAAGATTACAAAGTATATCCAGGCAACCCATAGAACTTGGGAAAAAGCTATTATCTTTATGTACACACGGTTTCACGGTTTCACAGCAGGAAATGGATGAGCGAACTGCTATTTGAATGACCCTAGCGGTCCTCATAGTGAATGAGTAACAATTGTCTTCAAAACATATCGAGGAAGCTCAAAACCCACGAGTGATAATAGTCCTTTCTTCAAAGCTCTCGGTACCATTACTGTATGGAAACACCTTCCACTTATCAGTATCATCACCACTAACGAGATATGCAAGTAACTATAGCAAAATGCAAACGAATGAATGTTCTTGACCTCATGTGGCTCAGAGCTGACATCCTGTACAGGCAAGTAAAGACAAGGGCATGCAATCCAATGGTGTAAAAGAATGCAAATGTTCGAGCATACCTGCAGTATTAATCATCATTTCAGAATCTCCACATTACTCATATCAAGAACATAAATTCTCTTTCACTCATTATGGGAGTTGACTAGAAGAAGAATAAAGGAATCGATCCGTAGTAGGAGAAAAACAAAATACAAAGGATTGAAGATGTACTTATTGCCCAAGAGGAACCGCCCACTTGTTAAGGTGATCTTGTCCCTGATGCCAAGCTCCTTGTACCTTTGATCCTTTTCCTGATAACAACAGTGCGCCGATTATGATATAAAAGACAAAAAGGAAAAGGAAAATTGCAATTGAAAAGAGGAAACATATTTGCTAAAGGACGGATGGAAGAGAGGGAAAAGAAGAAAGTAAAAGCATGAAATAGTAGTGGTACGTGTAGTAGCTTGCCTTTTTGGAAAATGCTGCAAAAGGATTTATATCATCTTCGTACATCTTCTTGTACTTCCCTTCAACGTCTGAGCTGAAACCACTTTCCAAATCTTCAGCATACTGAAAAGTCACAAGCTTGTCAAGAAGATGAAGTTCAAAGAGAAGCAATGAGAACGGTATAGAGGAATTATACTGATGATGTACCTTCTTTGAGCCTCTAGAGAGAAGTTTGTCTTGGCTGTAGTCCTGAACATATCGTATCTTCCCATATAGTTTCACATTATCAGCTTTCATCTTCTCCAGCTCATCCGTAACTGTTCTAATTCTCTCCTTCAATTGTCGTACTTCCTAATGGAGAGAAACATTCACTGATATTTTGACACAAATCCAAACTTCAAGAAGAAAATATGAGAGCCATCATAGTGACCAGAAGTGAAACCAAAAAGCGAGATCAATTGATTATTGATCTTAATGATGACGTAAAGTACTTACTTCTTCAGTTTCCCTTAGTCGTGTGCGGAATCTGTCTCTCTGATTGCATATTACCTTAAGCATCGAGCTTTGATCTTGATCAGTAGGGATATGCTTTTGACTAGCAGTCTAAGATACATATTTCACCCAAGAACAGAAGCTGATGAGTTTGAAGAAAAGATACATACAGATAATACAACGTTAAGAGTTGAGCAGACTACAATACATTCAAAGGATGACTTCGTCATCTTAAACTTGTTTTCCAGAGCCATATTATGAGAATAACACCTTTCTCTACCAGATAAGTAACAAAGTTGCTCAGATCTAACATGTAGATAACTTGTTTTCCCCACTTATCCTCATACTATCAGAAAGAAGTAAACAATTAAGGTAAAAATAAAAACAGAGGGAGATCAACTACACTAAACAACTGAAGTATGAATGGACATGCTTCGTGATCATCATATTCATTAGATAGGATGAAGAAAAACACACAAACCCCTTATGCAAGAAAAAGCTTGATGGAATTAATAAAGAAACAGATGAGTCATTGACATCGATTAAAGCACCTCAGATGGATCAGTGGATGCAGACTCTGAAAGATCCCAGTCATCAAACAAGGAAGCTTTTCTTTCCTGGGAACTATATCCCTGCAAAATCAGGTAAAGGTTGAAAAATCTATACAAAGCCCAATCAAGGATAACAAAAGTGAATCTAATCAGATGATCAATTACGGAGAAAGAGAAATGCAAATGCATGCAAGCAGCAAGCACACATGCTACCACAAGTACGCAGCACACAGGCAACCAGGGAGACCAAACAGACTGGAACAACAGATGCAGTACATTTGCCAGAGTTTTAAGAAGTGGTTGTTAGAAGCAAATGGAATGCCAGCTAGGCAATACTGCCAGACTACAATCCATACCTTCGATATATCGTCTTCTAGCTTCTGTATCAACTTTTGCTGCTCCTCAATCTTCACTGTAAGTTCTACAACCTGAGATTCAGCTGCCTCCAAAGAAGATATTTTCTCAGAGAGTTTGACCTACAGAAACAGCAGTAAGATTAAACATCAGTATCTATCAACACAAGAAATTCTTAGACATCCTGATTCTTCACCATAGAGAGTAGGAGAAATTTGATAAAGTCCAGTCAATCTTCTCTCACCTTTAACTGAGTCAGTTCGTGTTCCATCTTCCGGTTCTTGTCAAGCAACAGCGTCTCTAATTTGCTCATCTCTTCCCCACTCGTAGCCACTTCCCAATCTTCAGCCTCAATTGAATTATAACCTACTGCCTGGAGATACATTAATATTGATACAAACAAAAGCAGAAATTCACATAGCACATTTTAAGAAGTATACTTTATAGTAACTATCAACATGCCAAACATAATAATTGAAGCAACAACCTGTAAAATTTTAACTTTTTTCCGTAAATCTTCAACTAGTTTCTCTGTTGGCCTTGCCTGCAGTTCCTTCTTCAATTCATCAAAAGCAACTTCCTGAATATGGAGAGAGACGCCAGATTACTAACATCCACATTAAGATAACCCCCAGCAAGAAATAGGAAAGTCAACTGATATCTTCAGTTTACACTTCATTTTTTAATACTTTATAGGTAACATGTGGAACAATTTTTATTCACAAATATATAACTTCATCAGAGATTGTTGCATTGAGCAACAGCACAAAAATGCCAAGTGAATCTAAAAAAAGAAAAGAGGATGCATAGTATACCTTTTCATTCAGCATTGCATTCAATTTCCTGACTTCACCGATGTGCTCTTCTCGTTCACAAGCCAAAGTGGTTTCAATATTATGAAGTTCCATATTAAGTTCAGATATTAACTTCTCCTTAGCATTCAACGAACTCTCAAGAGCACCATGAGAATCCAGAGTATCACTGAAACCAGACATTCATAGGCATCATAAGAATCAGTTTAGCAGGTCGCGACCATTAAGAAGGAAGATGTAGTGCTGCACAGATATGATCATAGATTGTCCAGTACTATATGAGCATTGTAAGAGTGATAACGAAAATATAGATATATCTTGCTCTAAATATATTAACATTAATTAAGCAGAGCACACGAGACAGTTTTAAATGCCTCAGCTTCCCATTTCAGAGAGAAAAGGAGACGGTTTTCAGCTTTTCTCAATAATATACAATGAATTAGAAATTGAAGTTTACAGAAGTATTATTTGAAGTGTATAGGCATGCCATGAAGAGAGGTACCAACCCTATATTTATAGAGGAGATGTCTAAGCGATAAGAGACTTCTAGCCTGCCTAGGAACTATAAATTGCTGAACAGATGCAATTAATTAAAGCTGGCCAGTCACTCGTGACTAATATTTACAGGAATAAAGTAACCACTTCCTAGGCGGATAGCGCCAGTTCGGCATAGGCCAAACAACACTCCCCATCAAGCAGGACTGTAGATATTCGGCATTCCAAGCTTGGTGTGAGATCTAGGACTATGGAGGGATTTGGATCCATAGGAGAGGATGGTTAACAAGCACTCTTAGCGCATCCCGTGTAGAATCAAGCTTATGATTAGGATCAACATGTGAGGTGGCAGGTTAACAAGCACTCCTAGCTATTTCAATTAAGAGGTCAGGGAAGTATTTTTGCTAACCAATGAAAATCCCATGGGAAGAACGAGCAACCTCAATTCCCAAGAAAGTATTTCAAACACACAAGAGATTTGGTTTCAAATTGAGATTGAAGTTGTTTCTTCGATTTTTGTAGTTCTTTCGGGTCAGTGACAATAATATCATCCACATAAACTAATAGGATGGTAATGTCCCCTAAACGAGAATGCTTGACAAACAAACTATGATAACCCAGACTATGTATCTAGCAAGCCGCACATACAACAGTAGCAAATCATAAAGACCATACACAGAAGATTTCTGGAGACCATATAAGGCCTTTTTAAAGGGCACACTCTGGATGAATCATTTACAGCATCAAAGCCAGGAGGCACACACATACACATCTCTTCGTGCAAATCACCATGAAGAAAGACGTTCTTCACATCAAATTGCAATAGTTTCCAACCAAAATGAGCAACAACGGATAACAGTATGCGACCATCTTAAGTTTTTCAATTGGAGCGAAAGTTTCCAGATAACCGATCCCATAGATCAAAGCATATCCTTTTGAAACCACTTATGCCTTATATATCTCCAAGGATCCATCTGCTTTGTATTTGAGAGTAACAATCCACATGCAATCAACCTACATGCTTCCCAGAAGGTTTATTAATAATGTCCCTAGTTCTATTATTCTCTAATCCTGGAACTTCTTCCGGTATCGCTTTCTCTTCACGCTCTTTTTGCAAATGCTTCAGAAACAATTTTAAAGATAGGAATCAGATTATGGCCTGGACAAACAATGCATGTGATGGTGAGAAGTTATTAAAAGGTACAAAATTAGCCAACAGATAACGAAGGGTGGAAGTGCACTTACGAACTCCTTTGCGTTGAGCAATGGGTAAAGTTGAGTCACTAGCTGGTGTAGGATCCGCACTTGGTGTACATTGGAGGAGAGTGGAAAGATGGAGAGCAGGTGCTAGTGGTGTATCTTGTGAACTTGTGGAAACAGAAGTTGGTGATTCATGATGGGAAGGTGGTGATTCATGTTGGTATGAATCTGTCACGGGAATAGAAGAGATGTCAAAGGAATGCGTAGGAGTGTTAGTATGAGTAATTGGAGGAGAAATATTTACGTTTTTAGCAGAGGCAATAAGGTTATTCCTCATGGAAGATGATATCTGTAGTGACAGGTTTATTTAGGGTTAGCACTTGTACCCTTTTTGTGTAGGAGAGTAGCCAGGAAAGATGCATTTAATGGCACAAGGATCAAGCTTCCTCTATTGGGTGTGTGAATATGGACAACAAAGGTACACCTGAAGACAAGTCCAGGTTTTGTGGAAAATTTGTGAGTAGGATGAAAAGAAAGAACTCAAGAGGAGATTAGTTTTGAAGGACACGGGAGGAAAGTTTATTGATCAGGTGACAAGCTGTTAAGGTAGTTTCTGCCCAACAGCGCTGAGGTGTATTTGATAGAAAAAGAAGAGCACGAGCTATTATGAAAAGGTGTCGGTTCTGCCCGACAGCGCTGAGGTGTGTTTGATTGAAAAAGAAGAGCACGAGCTATTTTGAAAAGGTATCGGTTCTTTCTTCCCGATCTGTTGTGGAGTATAGACACGACTCATGAATAATTCCCTTGGCTTGAAGAAATGCAATGACTTTTCGGCTTAAATGGTCGATAGCATTATCAACGTGAAATCATTGAATGAGGGGCAGAATTGAGTTTGAATGGGTATAATAGAACATACTTCACTCTTACTTTTTAGCAAAAACAACCATGTAAATCAAGAGCAGACATCAATAAAGGAGAGGAACTATCGAGCACCAGAGATATAAACAATGAGAGAACAACCCAAACATCATAGTGAATAATAGAAAATGGAAGACTGGTTTTTATAATATTGAGAGGAAAAGAAACAAAAGGGTGTTTGGAATGTTCACACACTTCACATCTGTTAGGATTAGGATATAGAAGGGTAAGGGTTTAGGGTTAATTGTGTTGTATTTTCTGCACTTAGCTAGTATAAAATACCAGAGTTGAGTTGGGTATCATGGAATTAAGTAAAGAGATGAGGCGTCTTAGGAGGATTGTGGAGGGAGATACACCTCAAATCGTATCAACATCTGAGACCGAGATATCAATATCAATACCCCCATAACCATGACTGTATGTTGACATCCACTTTCTTCCACTCATCTTCATTACTATTGGCCGATTTTGACCGCGTAAGATGACTGTCCAATTCCTTCCCTTCTAGGTGAGCAAGGACTGGACAAGTTAAGACCGAACCAAGTAGTTCTTACCATTCAACTTATAGGTTGAATCAACAGGATCAATATCAACAGCAGGTGCAACAACATTTGAATCAGATTTGCTCACCTCAATCATAGTGACATAGAGAAAAAGAAGTGAAGAGGATAAAAGGGTACAGACACCTTTTGAGACATGAGATTTCGGGTGGAGACACCCTAAGGAATAGAGTATGAGGTGAAGACACCCTTATTCTAAGTTTAGTGCTTTGAGGGAGTGATGGCTAGAGTTGAAACCTGCTCTAGTAACATGAAGTTTACAAAAGTATTATTTGATGTGTAGATTTGACATGAACAGTTCTACAGCCCTATATTTATAGTTTGAATGTGTTGTTTGGTCTACCCAAACCGGCACTATTTGCCTAGGAAGTAGTTACTTTATTCTTGTAATTATTAAGTTACTATATAGTGTCCAATTCCTTCACTTCTAGACGAGCAAGTACAAGTTGAGACTAAACCAAGTGGTTCATGCCATTTAGCTTATAGGCTGAATCAATAGGAGCAAGATTAGTCTCATTTGGTTTTAAAGCTGCAGCAATAGCAGCTGCAGCAGCAGAAGCAACAGCATTTGAATAAGATTTGCGCACCTCCATTAAAGTGACAAAAAGAACAATAAGAGGGAGGATGAGAAGGGTATAGACACCTTTTTAGGCAGGAGATTTAGGGCGGAACAGCCTTAGTAATAGAGTTTAGGGTGGAGACACGAAACCCTTAGGAATAGACATCAGGGTGAACACCCTTTAATCTATGTTAGTGTTTTGAGAGTGGTAGCTAAGGTTGAATCCTGCTAAGATAACATGAAGTTTACAAAAAGTAATCTTTGATGTGTAGACCTTTCATGAGAAGAGATACAGCCCTATATTTGTAAAGAGAATGTCTAAGAGAGGAGTGACTTCTAGAATTGTCTAAAAGATGAGAGACTTCTAGAGAGTCTACCTAGGAACTATAATCTGTTGAACAGATACAATTAATTACAACTGGACAATCACTAGTAACTAATAATTAGAAAAATATAGTGGATGCCAACATCCGGTCATGGCTATGGGATTCAGTTGATCCAAGCATTAGTGTGAAACATGTTCTTCTATGTACATAAAAATTTTATCTTGCTATTAATCCTTTTAAATTGTAATATTGTATTATTATATGTTATAAAGTAAATCATACTCTTAAATTATGAGAATTTTATATGATCTTTATTGAATAGTAAGAGATATAAAATAAGTGACTTATATTAAAAAAAGTCGTAATATTATTAAGTTAAAGAAAAAGGAAAAGAGCACACAATAGTATACATGTCATTTCGCCCTCACAAATATTGAACTCATAGGTAAGAAGCGGCGGTCCTACACCATCCCCTTTTTTCATAAAAGTAAACCTTACATAAGGACGACATTGTTTTGATTCAATGACTTCATAAAAATTATTCTTCTTCTTGCGCGCGTCTAATCGTCATGCTAACAGTTCAAACCGTATTGTTTGGAAATGTGGTAGTTACAGAGACTCGAATGAATATACGGTCATACGCCACCACGGGATAGGGTGTTCGGTGAGACAAATTCCATACAGCCGCACTGATATGTTTTGTTGCAGAAAGAGGAGGTACACCGTATAAACGTGCCCTGCCATCTTTACAACAGAGGCCAGGTGAAGAAGGCGGTTTGGGAGGTTTTGTGGCAGTTAGGTGGAGAAACTTCTTTTATCCTTGGAATGTTTGGATGGATGTTGTTTTAGTGGGTGATGGTAGAGAAGAGTCTGGTATTCAGTGTGATAGATCAAACCCTATCTTACTAAGTAACCCCACCGAAGTGGCCAATATCCTCTCAAAGAGGCCAAAATACTTTCAATTCATCGATGTCCTCAATACCAAACCTATACCCTCTATTTATACACTCCTACTTACCATAATGCTCATCCTACATTAATAACCAGTATCGGTAATTAATTCCTAAAGATTATATCCCCCAAGTAACGGTAATTTACTACTCAGTCAACTAATAACTACTACGCCATCAACTATCCCCTAAAGATAATATCCCCCAACTAATGATAATAAATACACAACAACTAACGGTCAAGAGATCTCCTTGACTTCCTAATTTATTATGATAATAACTAACGGTCAAGATACCTCTTTGACTTCCTAATTATCTACACATTAACTAGCAATCAAAGGCCCCTAGATTTCCTAAATAATAACTACACGGTCCTAACACAGTGATTGTTGGTGTTATTGGCTCGTTTATTGTGAGTTACTTTCCAGGACGGCATAGTATTTGTTGATTGTTGGTCTTTTGTCAAGTTAGGTTGGTGCAAGTTGAGTATTGTGTGCTGCACCGATATGTTTTGTTGCAGAAAGATTAGGTACACGTATAAACGGGCCCTGGCGATTTTACAACATTGGCATGGTGAAGAAGGCGGTTTGGGTGATTTTTGTGGCAGTTAGGTAGAGAAATGTCTTTAATCCTTGGAATTTTGAATGGATGTTGTATTAGTGACAGGGGTGATGGTAGAGAAGAGTCTGGTATCAGTGATTGTTTGGTGTTGTTATTGGCTCGTTTACTGTGAGTTACTTTGCCAGACGGCAAGGTATTTGTTGATTGTTGGTCTTTTGTCAAGTTTGGTTGGTGCAAGTTGTGTAGAGTGTGTGGTGAGCTGCCAATGACTGAACTCATTTTCTTTATTAGGGTTTTTCCCATGGGGTTTCCTGATGAGGTTTTAATAAGGTAGATAGACTTTTTGAGTTTGAAATTGTGGATTATTAATATAGGCCTTGCACCAAAAATTATCAAAAAATAAATCTAACTACCACATGTAGCAATTACCTGGCAAAGCTTAAATGCCAAAGATAAAGAGATCTTTACCTGCTCTTATGTTCATTTTCTTCATGTGCAAAATCTAACTGAGAACGTAGATGGCCCTGTGAAAGAAGTTCGAGTTAAAAACATAATTACTAAAGAAAACAAAGTATAAAGTAAACTATGAAATATAAAATAAGTATATGCTTTTGAAACCACACCTCAGCTTGAAGGTTTCAGATAAATCAAATATTTTCAAGAAAATATACTAATTTTAATAACAAGTTATTCTCATTTTCTTTTGACCTAGTCTCAGATCGCAATAAAGCATACTTGGCCACCTTACCAGACAAAGGTAGGATATTCAATGATATGAACTACAATTATTTGTTTGAACCTTCAATTCCTTTGTATATGTTACGGTACAGTCAATGAAATACCCCTAAATTTTAAAATACATTTATTTTCTAGTTTACAAGTATATTATGTAGTTTACGGGTACATTATATATTTTATCAGCCTATATTACGAGTATATATTATAGTTTGCAAGTATACTAAATAGGTTATGTGTTGTTGTCTGCAAGTATAGTAGTATTTTATGAGTATATATATAATGAAGGTTACACGTTTATTATTTACTAAAGAGAATTCATTCTAACAAATAACGTGTTTTTAATTAGGCCAATTGTTATTTTATTAATGATCCTCGTATATCTCTAGTTAACTTGGTATATTTTAGTTTTAAAAAAATGGGGTTATAATAATGATGCTATGATTCAAATAATACTGTTTATTCAAAATACATCTATTATATAATTTAGTAGAATATTGGTTCGCAAGTATAATAAGTAGTTTATGAGGATTATACTATAATTTACGAGCATGTTGTATAGTATTTTATAAAAAAGATTCGTTTTAATAAATAACTTGATTCAAAATACGTCGGTTATGATTTTCGATGTAATAATATGATCCATGTGTACTTTGTATTATTTTAGTGTATTTAGTTGTTTATAAATTATTATAATAATGATAGTTTTGATTTAATTACATACACTAAATAAATTAGTTTTACTATATGTCGGTTACACCTTTTGGTATTTTCTGATTTTATTTAGTTAATCAATTTAAACTTTCCATATTTCCATCTCTATTTATTAACTCACCTTTACCTTTCCAAATTTCCTAACTTCTTATTTTTCTATTCATTAAGGAGTTTAATTTTCGTTATTGATTGAACAATTATTTTCTGTAATAATTAAACAGTTTATATTCCTCGCTCTTCAGTTACCCTCGGCCTCCTATATATATGCTCATTTGATGTTCCATTTTATCCGTCCATCCTCTATATTCGAATACCTCTCTTCTTCATCTAGACTAGAAAAATAAATTTCTTCTATGTTGCGTCTCCTTTCTCTATATCATATATTCAAAAAGAAAAAAATCTATCTTCTCACACACACATAAAAGGAAAAGATGAAAAAAGGGATCAATTAGTTTTCTTTTTCTATCTTGGGCGGCCACAATATGAAGTAACAGTAGCATGTAGCAGCAGCTAGAGTTGTTTCTTTCATTGATGATGTCAACAAATCGGTGCCAAAATGTGTAAACGAAGAGTAGTGGCTAATTATATGTTTGGTGGGTGCAAATGATAATGTTCTTTTTGAGGTAAGTTACTACGTTCACTAATTTTTATTATATTTATAATAATGAATTTTCACGTGGATGTGAATTTTGTGTGTGATCATTGTTTGAGATTGAATGAAGTGTTAAGTGTTAGTGATAATTTCATTTCTTATGTGAGTGATTTGTTTTGTAGTGGATATCAGTGGTTATTTAAATATATTTTCTAAAAGAGATTGATGGAAAATTGTGATGAGTTTTTTATGAGATCAACTGATATTGTTGTGAAATTGTTAACAAAATGATTTTGTGAAAATTGAATTACTTATTCAATAAGGATGATATCATAATTTATTTATGGTGAAATCTGTGGACTTTGATGAGATTATATGATAAATAATAATGAAGAATAAAAGAATTTTTAAGAGGAGAAAACCATGGTGCATGTGGGCCGCATTAGGACACATGAAAGAGATGATATATGCGGGCCGCACTAGGACGCATAAGTTTGAGATACTGTGGGCCGCACTAGGACACAGTTAGCCCTAGATCTACTCCGTAGTCTTTTGAACTATTGGGGGGTGTGCACACTTAAGGATTTAGTGGCTTGGTTGGATTCCCGGCTGCGTGTTGAGGTCCGGGTTACAGCTGCGTGTTGTACCCAAAGAGAAAGTAAAGTTGTTTTGTCCTGGCTGCACGTTGGGACAAGGAAGATAATTAAAATAATCTAACTAATATATTTTTGGGTTACTAAAGAAATCCAATGTAAAGTATTTTACAGTTATGATAATTTTGTTGTTGTGTGTTAATATTGTTGAGATGTGTTGTATGTTGTGTGGTTATATTGTTAAAAATGATTTCTAAAGAGAAAATGATTTTTACTTAGTGAAGTGGTAGCTTACTCAGTTTTTCTGACTTTATCGTGGCTCTTTCTATGTTTGTTTGGATTTCTGCCACAGGTACTGATGAAGTCCTTGGGGTTTGGGAAGGCGACTCCACATAGGCTAGTTATTTGTTATTGAATTTTATTTTAGGCTTTAAGACTTGTGCATTTTTAAGAAATTGTTATTATGGACATTGGTTTTTCTTGTCAAAAATAATGAATTGGTTATTTAGTTAATTGTTTAGGCTTCACACTCGTTCTTTTGCGAGTGTGGCAGTAATACTCCGGATTAGGTTTTGTTTCCGCTGCTTATCAATATAAATATTGAATTGTAAAAAAATTGACCTAATAAAATATTAGAAAATCCGGGGTGTTACAGTCAATCTCCCCCCCCCCCTAAAAATCCTCCAAAAAGGCCAACAAACTCTGATTACAATTCCCTAATCCTACCCCTAATCCCCTAGCTGTCCTTTTATACTAATTTAAGGCCTCAATATAAACCCCAAAATTACTAATAAACCCCTATCTTAAAAAATAAACTCTGTCGTACCCTTACTCCAACAGTATAAACTAATTGAACTTACACTTCAAAAAAATGATGCTAGAAAAGCAGTGTCTTTATACAATGCCAATACAAGCAGCAACACAGGCACACCAAGTAAGCAAGCCACTGTCTATATTTTTTTAACATTCTTTTTTTGTTTTTGCTTTAGTTGGGAAGAGGGGGGTAGAAGAGGAGAAACAAAATCACAAAGAGGGAATTCAGGACACGCTAGAATATCATGAGCCGCTACAGGGAATTGCAAGACTCACCTTCTCCCTCTCCAGACTTAACAGTCGACTCTGAGCCCTTTCAACCTCATCCATCAAAAGATTAAGCTCAGATTGTTTTGTAGCAGTGTCTTCCTCTGGCATGAAAACAATACAATAGTAATAAGCACATCAACTCTTTACAAGGCTTGCAGAAAATTTCCCTTGAACTGTCACCAAAATCACAAGATTATGCCGAAGCTCTTCATCTTTATATTGAGTCCATCCAAAGTCACTATGTTTAAATCAAGTATTCAACATATTTGACAAGCAGAAAACTCTTTTGGACAAAGTTCAACACCTCTGTTGTACACCTTGAATTCAAACAAAACATCAAGATGAACAGAAGAGAAGGTACGTAATTGCAGTTATCTTACATGACGACACATCAAAGTTAATACAACAAATAAGACACATGGCTTCTGCTAATGTATTGTTTTCAGATGCTTATGCATATGTAAGACTCCACTAAATTGAAAGCATAATGGGCAAGCATGATAGAGCTGAAAACAATGAGTACAGATGGCATGTACAAAAACCTGTTTGAGCACGAATTTCAAACAATTGGCTTTGTGCAAGTTCATATAATTTTTGCATTGTGGTAACACTTTCTTGAGCTTGCCGTAATTGATCCTGCAGCGATTGCTCTCTGCACCAAGTCAAATATCCTCAGTTAAGAAGCACCTAAAATTAACCAAGTACATAGTATCCCAGGAGATCAATACAAGTACAATAAGAAAAAGATACGGCTCAAGGGACAATCGCAGTCAAAAGAATATGAATTGCATATAGCATGTTTTGATGTGGTGGCAGTATAGGACCTCCCATCAGAGGCACTTCTTTCTAACTTTTCTGTTTTTCTCTAACAAACAACTCTGGAGGTCTTACATATCATTTTGGGAAATTGATCTATTTAACATTCATGAAGGAATATAGTGACTTGATGTTGAACCAAATGCATCTGAATTTATCTTTTAGAAGGATAGCTGATGCAGAGAAAGGGGGAGAGATTGAGAAAGAAAGAAATCTTGAAATTCTATAAATGGAATTCAATTCATCTCATTGTCTGTCTTTCAAAATTACAATGAATAAGTTATAAGGGTGGGAAGCTTGTCCTATAAGCTATAGGCAAAAGATAACATATGTAACTTCTTGTAAATTCTAATGTTTTAAATACAGAAAATAACTCCTTACATGTAAAAGGTAAAAGTAATTCTAAATAGATCAAATAACATGAAGTAAATCCTAATGTAACTCCAACTAGTTTAGATAATAAAGAATAAACCCTAATGTAACTGGAGATAAATTAGTTACTTATTTCTAAATCATTTCCCAGATTAAGGTTATGTCCCTTGATATATATCAATAGCACAAGCAGTTAATACTATCACTGAGGTAAATAAGGTAACACCACTATTGCAGCCACAACATTAGCACAAAGACATTGGCCACGCACATCTCAACTATAACAGCTCCTATAGTCACCACAACCATTAATCACCAGCCACAAATAGTCTCACTGAAGTTTCTTTTCTTGAATCATGTCCACTCAACATAGTAAAGAGTTCCCATCAGGACAAGGGACATAGCAAGACCCCAAAATCTTTTTACTAGCATATTTTTTCAAAGCACTTACAACTATCGGGATGTCACATAGGCTGCCGAATTCTATGACAAACAGGGAAGGGGGCTGCAAACTTATTACCTTTCTTTTAATATCTCCATAGTTTTCTGATTCTCCTCAGCTAAACTGCGTTGTTTCATCTCCACAAACTCTTTCACTTTTTCCTCCATCTGATATCATCAGAAGGGAAGTATGTTAGAAACAGAAATATGACCCTGCACATGAAAGGCTGGTTTGGGTTGTCACATTTCAAAAACCACTGCAAGAAAGCTGCAGCAGCTACTTATCATTGACTGCAAACTCACTATGCCAAGCCATGCGTAATTTCAAAGATTTTCAGCTTTTCCAAATCAGGAAAAGAAAAGGCGGTCAATTCACATAAAGGCCACTCCAAAATGTAAGCTCCATTACCTGTTGTTCCAATTGGCGATTGCGCTCTTCGAGTCTTCTTATTGTAGCTTGCTGATTTTTTAAATGTGCAGCTTCTGTACGGAATTCTTCAAGCTCAACTTTCATCTTCCTGTTCTCAGATTCAAGTTCTGATATTTTGGTATCTTGTTCCTAAAAAAACTTAAGCATCAGATTTAAAAATATAAAGTGGAACTAAGATTCCCAGAAGCAAGTATTTCGTACACAAACATGACCAAGTCAAAGGATAGTCCATGCTTGACTTTATCCTCTACACTTTAGCAGAATGAAATTCTACGGACTATTACTGCTGCATGTAGTTCATAATATGGAAGAGAAATACCAAACTATCATACACCTGTAATTTCTCAAAGTGAGACTTTGCATTGCCTGATGGTATTTTGACCATCAATAGAAAAAAAAATTACTTAACTTTTAGAGGTCTTTAGTAATATTATCCATAAGTAACAGCCGTACAATGCTGTCAAAGAAGTTGTCGGCCTACAGGAAAATCGCAAAACAAATACTAAAAGAACCCATCTACATCTAGATACAAAGACACCTAGCATTTAGAATATACAAAGATTGTTTTTAACTGAAACACAGATTTTAGGAATAGAAGTCTTATAAGCAGTCACTTGTGGATAGGTAAATCAGAAAAGAAACTAAGGATCAAGATAAATTGCAGAGCTGACAGAGCAAAGTTTTGGATAAACTGCAGGACCCAATACGATCAGGGGTATAAATCAATAATAGTATAGAACTACCCCGATAGAAGCAAGAGCAGGATAAGGATCAGGAGCCTCGTATAGTTTCTGGTAGATGTTGAGAAACGCATTTTCTCCAAATTTAGCTCTCTTGGTTAGATTGTCAACTTCTTCTTGGTAGCCCTTCAGCAAGGAATTGAACAGGGACAACTTTTCCTCATTTGAGGCTTTTTTGAAATCTGCAATGAAAACAAGGAAACGTCAGTCTGTTGGTTTGAAGCTTGACGCATCTCATCAACCAATAGCGATTTATGTCCTTGATTACAAGACGGCATATCAAACATTATCCATATGAAGATCTAAACTACTCTGATATACAGTTGAGTGGATCGAAAATGAAGATCGATACCTCTAGTACTCTCAGCTAGTTTTCGGCGATTTTTCTGGCTGTTCTCCTGATTTTCAGCGATCCGCAGCCCTTGCTCATCCAGCAAGCTCCTCTCTTTGTCCAAGTCAAATTCTATCACAATCATGAACAACGAAACCGATTTTCAACAAGATGAACGTCACATTCAAACAACAACGAGAATAAGCAACAATCCGACGAAACAATAGTGCTCGAACAAATCACCTCTCCAGAAACTGGCGACAACAGAGATTGGAGAGGACGGCGAGGAATCAGACCTTGCTCTCTCGGATCCAACTTGGGACGACTCCATGGACAAAACCTTTGGATCCGAGAAAGACGGATTAGGAGTCAAATTTGTGGCACTTTATCGTCTTCTTCTCCCTTACTCCCCTTGCCAGTTAACCCAGTATCACTAATCGGTAATTTTATTATTTCTTCAGCCACCAAATCAACTTCCGCGGATATCCTTGGTAAGTGAACTTCTCTACTCGGGCGGGAACAAAACACCCAAACACAGAGAACTGATCTGATGCCCCTGCCAGTCCAGTTGAACCGAAAACTACTTTCTTGCGTGATCCTTTGTGCTCTTCCTACTTCATCTGATTCCTCCGTCAATATCACCGAAAAAAATTCAATACCCTTTACACTCAGTCGAAGGTTTCACTTCGCTCAGCGGAAAATGACCATTTTGCCCTGCTTTAATATCTTTCAGAAATTACTATATTAACCACAATTTTTAACATATTACGAGGTGACCCCAAATTTCATTATGCACAGTCAGAATTCCAATACGCTCAGTCAGAAATATACCAATTTAGGGGCTAATGTAGGCAAAATTTATTAAAAGCGGTTTGAAAAAGCAAAGAAGGATTCTGATTCGTCTACTTTGTCATGGTATACTTTGCTGATAATTTTTCTGATATATTTATTATTTCTTCTTAAGCACAACATTAACTATCATCGACGTCTTGTTCAAAATTGTCTATCAACCACTAATTACATGTCCGTTGAAGAAGAATCTATTTGAAATTTTCTATCATTTCCACCAATTTCACGTCCATTGACGAAGAATCTATTTGAAATTATCAAAATTTCCTATCAATATCAATATTAACTATCATTATCGACATTAACTATCATTGATTTCTTATTCGATAGTAAAACGAAGTACGGCTGAGGCGGACCGTAGGGAACACAATACATGCTACAGGGCTAGTACGAGGAGACGACGTCCCCCGACTTGATTAGTGCAAACACAGACTTGATTAGTGCAAACACATTTGGATTTCATGTACTGGTAGTCAACAAAATTGTTAATTGTTCTGGGATTTAGAATGATATGTGTATCGAATAAGTTGTAACATTATGAGAAATGACGTGCGAACAATGTTGTTTGAAAATGAAACTCCGAAATAGAATCGCTTTTGAAGTCCTGAAAATATGTTACAAAGATGTATATATTTTCACTTGTTATAAAAAAACCTTTTAGGAACAATCTCCGACGACAAACCGATCTCGCTTTTGAAGTATTGAAAATATGTTTCAAAGATGTATACAATTTCATTTGTCAAAAAATATATATCTTTTTGAGCAATCTCCGACGACAAACCGATCTCGTTGTTCTTAAAAGAATTCACTAAATAGAATCCACGAGAATCATGATACACTAAAGGGCTAACACACCCACAATTAGGGTTTTCGTGTTAGTCATTTGAATTGTTAATTGTTCTGGGATTTAAAATTATGTGTGTGTCGAATAAGTTGTACCATTTACCCTCCAATTAGGGTTTTCAAGTTAGTCATTTGAGGATTGTGGAATGCATTTCGGGCATCAGTTGTCGAAGTATGTAATTCCGAAGTAGAATCGCTTTTGGAGTCCTGAAAATATGTTTCAAAGATGACAATTTAATGTCTTTAAAAAAGACATTTTTTGAGCAATCTCCGATGACAAACCGATCTCGTTGTTCTTAAAAGAATTCACTAAATAGAATCCACGAGAATCATGATACACTAAAGGGCTAACGCACCCACAATTAGCACTAAAACCTAGACTAATTCCTAACGCCACTGTTCATCCTCTCACTTCTCCTGTCAAAATGTATCAGATTTCTTCTTTTCCTCTACCATGTACCCCCCAATTAGGGTTTTCGTGTTAGTCATTTGAATTGTTAATTGTTCTGGGATTTAAAATGATGCGTGTGTCGAATAAGTTGTACCATTTACCCTCCAATTAGGGTTTTCATGTTAGTCATTTGAAGATTGTGGAATGCATTTCGGGCATCAGTTGTCAAAATGAATTAATTAGTGGAATCGGTGGAAATGATAGACAATGTTAGTGTATATGGAAAATCCCTGTTGTTTAAAACTAAAAAATCGACATTTACTACACACTTTGAAGTCTTGATCTTCTTTAGTCTTTCCTCATCGCTCTTGTAGTCTAGTAGAACATCGTCAATATGAAGTAGTTCTTGTTTGTCGTCATCATTTACTGCACACTTTGAAGTCTTGATCTTCTTTAGTCTTTCCTCATCGCTCTTGCAGTCTAGTAGAAGATCGTCAATATGAAGTAGTTCATGTTTGTCGTCATCATTTACTGCACACTTTGAAGTCTTGATCTTCTTTAGTCTTTCCTCATCGCTCTTGCAGTCTAGTAGAATATCGTCAATAGAACTATTGTTTTGAACAATCTCCGACGACAAACCGATCTCGCTTTTGAAGTATTGAAAAAATGTTTCAAAGATGACATTTTTTGAGCAATCTCTGACGACAAACCGATCTCGCTTTTGAAGTATTGAAAAAATGTTCAAAGATGACATTTTTTAGCAATCTCTGACGACAAACCGATCTCGCTTTGAAGTATTGAAAATATTTTCAAAGATGTATACATTTTCGTTATTATAAAAAACATTGTTTGAGTAATTTCTAATGACAACCGATCACGCTTTGAAGTATTGAAAATATTTTCAAAGATGTTTCAAAGATGTATACATTTTCATTTGTTATAAAAAAAACATATTTTTAGCAATCTCCGACGACAAACCGATCTCGCTTTGAAGTATTGAAAAATGTTTCAAAGATGATATTTTATGAGCAATCTCTGACGACAAACCGATCTCGCTTTTGAAGTATTGAAAATATGTTTCAAAGATGTATACATTTTCATTGTTATAAAAAAAACACATTTTTTGAGCAATCTCCGACGACAAACCGATCCCGCTTTTGAAGTATTGAAAATATGTTTCAAAGATGACATTCTTTGAGCAATCTCCGACGACAAACCGATCTCGCTTTTGAAGTATTGAAATATGTTTCAAAGATGTATACATTTTCATTTGTTATAAAAATAACATTTTTTGAGCAATTTCTGACGACAAACCGATCTCGCTTTTGAAGTATTGAAAATATGTTACAAAGATGTATACATTTTCATTTGTTATAAAAAAACACATTTTTTGAGCAATCTCCGACGTCAAACCAATCTCGCTTTTGAAGTATTGAAAAATGTTTCAAAGATGACATTCTTTGAGCAATCTCCGACGACAAACCGATCTCGCTTTTGAAGTATTGAAAATATGTTTCAAAGATGACATTCTTTGAGCAATCTCCGACGACAAACCGATCTCGCTTTTGAAGTATTGAAAATATGTTTCAACGATGACATTTTTGAGCAATTTCTGACGACAAACCGATCTCGCTTTTGAAGTATCGAAATATGTTTGAAAGATGACATTCTTTGAGCAATCTCCGACGACAAACCGATCTCGCTTTTGAAGTATTGAAAATATGTTTCAAAGATGTATACATTTCATTTGTTATAAAAACAAAACATTTTTTGAGCAATTTCTGACGACAAACCGATCTCGCTTTGCAGTATTGAAAATATGTTTCAAAGATGTATACATTTTCATTTGTTATAAAAAAAACACATTTTTTGAGCAATACCGACGACAAACCGATCTCGCTTTTGAAGTATTGAAAATATGTTTCAAAGATGTATACATTTTCATTTGTTATAAAAACATAACATTTTTTAGCAAAATCAGACGACAAACCGATATCGCTTTTGAAGTATTGAAAATATGTTTCAAAGATGTTTCAAAGATGTATAAATTTTCATTTGTTATAAAAACACATTTTTGAGCAATCTCGACGACAAACCGATCTCGCTTTTGAAGTATTGAAAATATGTTTCAAAGATGACATTCTTTGAGCAATCTCCGACGACAAACCGATCTTGCTTTTGAAGTATTGAAAATATGTTTCAACGATGACATTCTTTGAGCAATCTCTGACGACAAACCGATCTCGCTTTTGAAGTATTGAAAATATGTTTCAAATATGACATTCTTTGAGCAATCTCCGACGACAAACCGACCTCGCTTTTGAAGTATTGAAAATATGTTTCAAAGATGTATACATTTTCATTTGTTATAAAAAAAACATTTTTTGAGCAATTTCTGACGACAAACCGATCTCGCTTTTTAAGTATTGAAAATATGTTTCAAAGATGTTTCAAAGATGTATACATTCTCATTTGTTTAAAAACACATTTTTGAGCAATCTCCGACGACAAACGATCTCGCTTTTGAAGTGTTGAAAATATGTTCTACGATGACATTTTTTGAGCAATTTTGATGATTGTCAAATAAATTTTCTTTAATGGACATGAATTTAGTGGAATTGATAGGTAAGTTCGAACAAGACATCGATGATAGTTAATGTCGATACATCTAACTATTTAGATTGGTGTCCGTTCATCTGTTAATTAGAATAGAACATGCTTGATTATTTTACTATCAAATAGATTCTTCTTCAACGGACATGTAATTAGTGGTTGATAGGCAATTTTGAACAAGACGTCGATGATAGTTAATGTTGTTGTAAGAAGAAATAATACATATATCATAAAAATTATCAGCAAAGTATACCATGACAAAGTAGACGAAAAGACGAACGTGTCGGCGCAAACGGATCGAAAAACGGAGCTATAACGAAGAAGATATGGCAATTTTAAGATCGGAACCCGGCGCAGGCACTGGCGCCGGTAAACAGTGACGCGCGCCCGCGCGCGGTCTTCTTTACCGGCGCCGGCGCCGGCCCTTCTTTATCGGCGCTGGCGCCGAGTTTCGGTCTTAAATTGCCATATCTTCTTCGTTATAGCTCCGTTTTTCGATCCGTTTGCGCCGACGCGTTCGTCTTTTCGTCTACTTTGTCATGGTATACTTTGATGATAATTTTTATGATATATTTTTTTACTTATATAAGTACTTCGGAATCCTTCTTTGCTTTTTTCAAACCGCTTTTAATAAATTTTGCCTACATTAGCCCCTAAATTGGTCATTTTCTGACTGAGCGTATTGGAATTCTGACTGTGCATAATGAAATTTGGGGTCACCTTGTAATATGTTAAAAATTGTGGTTAAATATAGCAATTTATGAAAGATACTAAAGCAGGGGCAAGATCGTAAAGTTTTTAAAATTCCGACTGTGCGAAGTGAAAACTCGACTGAGAGAACGAGTTCAGTTTACAAAAATGGGAGCGGATGGTACGACGGAACTCATTTTTTTCTTTTCGGAAAATTACATCCCGCACCATGTGGTTTAACGTATTTTAAAAAAACACCCACGTGGTTTAGATATTTACTTTGCGCACCCACGAACTCTTCTCCATTTTATGTCTATCACCAACAAACCCATTTTCGTCCATGCTCTCCATGTGTGTGTTTGTGAGTGGCTGGTAGCATGAGCCGGTTTTATGTTAGTGAAAACCGGTTCTTCCCCTCAATCAACATCCTAATTCACTCACTCACCTACTCTCGTCACTCTGCTCTTCTTCATTCTCCCGACTGTCGACTTTCTTCCCGATTTTCAACCCATTTCTCTTGTTCGACAGTGGAGGGAATCGCCATCTTCTTCTTCGCGCCTCATCCCTGCTCTACTGTCTTCTCATACCCTAGGCTTGTGGTACACTCTGTTCCCGACATTTTAGGGTTTCGTTTTCTCTGTCACTTGGTTTACAATTTTAGGGTTTTGTTGATATTCATTCTCTCGTCTCGGTTGCATGTCGATTTTTACTGATGACTCATTCTCTCTATACTATGGGTGGCATTTCGATTTTTTGCTGGTGTACACTCATTCCTCTATAGTATGGGTGGCATTTCGATTTTTTGCTGGTGTACACTCATTCTCCTCATAGTATGGGTGGCATTTCGATTTTTGATTGGTATACACTGACTTCCTGTACATTCTTCTGTAATCCACTCCTTTGTTGGTTTTGCTGATATCATGCTCTCGTCTGGGTTGCATGTCGATTTTGCTTGCTTGGTCTACACTGGTTTTCATGTACACTGTTCTGTAATACAGTTTCGATTTCATTCATTATGTTGATCTCTTTGTTGTTTACATTTGTTGTTTGGTTGAATGAACAAGTGGTGTTATGTGTTTATGAATTCAGAAATGGAGATAAACCTAGAGGTAGAGTATAAGGGTTGCATATATAGACATGAAATGCCATTCGATCCTGATAGATATTCAGTCATCGAACTGGTTGATGACTGCCTTAATGTTATCATACACCAAAGCAAGTCTAGCATACCCAAGTACCCAGTTTTTAAGTATCAGCACCCCCAAAAGCAAGAGAAAGAAGATAGAAATAGTGTGTGATAGGCAGTTGTTGAACATGTTAAGTTTGTTTGAAGGGAAGGATTTGATTGTGATTAGTGTTGAGGATGGATCAAAGGAAAGTGAGTTAATGCTCCTTTACAATCGCTGGTTGGTGATGCGGACCAAAGGGGTAAGGAAAATGATATTGAAAATGAGGATGTACCTGAGGATAGGGTTGATTATGATGATGATGAACTAATGGAGGTGGATCCTGATGTCATATACCCAAACTCACCACCTTAGACACAACCCTCTCAGGACCCACAACATCATACACAACCACCCATAACTCAACCTTCCCAAGAGCCTCCATTATCTATACCTCCACAATCACCACACCAACATGCTCAAGAATCTCCACAAATACCTCCTGCTCCACTAGCCATTGGTAACCAAAACAGTGGGGAAACTAGAAAAAGGAAAAAAAGGCCAAGAGGGCTTAATCTTGTCTCTTCTTCACGCCCCCAAGTGTTTCAATTCAAACAAATGCCAGCTACATCATCTGCCATACCTACTGAAAGAAACCAACCTTTACTGTAACACCCCGGATTTTCTAACCTTTTATTAGGTCTTTTTTTTTTTGCAATTCAAGTTTAATATTAGTAAGCAGCGGAATCGAAACCTAAACCCGGGGCATTATTGCCACACTCGCAACTAAACGAGTGCTAAGGCCTAAATAATTAACTCACTAATGACCTATTATTATTAATAAAGTAAATACAACACCTATTAAAATAATTTCTTACAAATGTAGAATTATCAAGCCAAAAATTAAATCCAACTATAAATAATCAGACTATGTGGAGTCGCCTTCCCAAACCCCAAGGACTTCATCAGTACCTGTGGCAGAAATCCAAACAAACATAGAAAGGGCCACGATAAAGTCAGAAAAACTGAGTAAGCTACCACTTCACCACGTAAAAATCATTTTCTCTTTAGAAATCATTTTTAACAATATAACCACAAACATACAACACATTTCTATAATATTTACACACAACAACAAAATTGTCATAACTGTAAAATACTTCACATTGGATTTCTTTAATAACCCAAAAATATATTAGTCAGATTATTTTAATTATCTTCCTTGTCCCAACGCGCAGCCAGGACAAAACAACTTTACTTTCTCTTTGGGTACAACACGCAGCTGTAACCCGGACCCCAACACGCAGCCGGGAATCCAACCAAGCCACTAAATCCTTAAGTGTGCACACCCCCAATAGTTCAAAGACTAAGGAGTAGATCTAGGGCTAACTGTGTCCTAGTGCGGCCCACAGTATCTCAAACTTATGCGTTCTAATGCGGCCCGCATTTATCATCTCATTCATGTGTCCTAATGCGGCCCACATGCACCATGGTTTTCTCCTCTTAAAAATTATTTTATTCGTTATTATTCTTTACCATATAATCTCATCAAAATCCACATATTTCACCATAAATAAATTATGATATCATTCTTATTGAATAAATAATACAATTTTCACAAAATCATTTCATTAACGATTTCACAACAATATCAGTTGATCTCATAAATAAACTCATAACAATTTTCCATCAATCTCTTTTAGAAAATATATTTAAATAACCATTGATATCAATCACAAGAAAATGAAATTATCACTAACACTTAACACTTCAATCTCAACAATGATCACACACAAAATTCACATCCACGTGGAAATTCATTATTATAAATATAATAAAAATTAGTGAACGTAGTAACTTACCTGGTATTTTGTTGAGAACTAACACCATAATCAAGCACGAAATAAACTACGGCTCCTTGTTCACAAATTCCGAGTGCTGCTACTTATGCGCCGCCAATTACACAAAGAAAAACGGTTTATCTTTCCCTCATTTTTCCCTTTAGGTGTGAGTAGACATGCCGCATCTTCTTATTTATTATTTTTGCTCTGTGTGCGGGGAAAGGAAATGAGGTATATATTATGTTTTTTTGTTTGTGCCTATGTAAGTGATGGCAAGGTGGGGATAAATGATGTATATATATTTGGTTGTATTGTGTCTGTAAACTGAGAGAAAATAAAAAGGAAGGAAGAAGCAACATCTTGTTGTGTGAATCATAAAAGGATGTAAGAGAGAGAAAGATGACCGAAGGAAGATGAGAAAGATAGAAACTAAATTGGATGATTAAGATGAGTAGGATGGCAACCCTTATATAGCCGATCAGGGAATCTAAAAAGTGAGGGAATGCGAACCGGAAGGAAACCCAAGAGAAAAAAAAATACCAACCAATGATCACTAAAGTGAATTAAATTGCTTAGTTAAATTAAAGAAAACCAAGTGTTAGGAAATATGAAAGGTAAAATTCATTCATTAGTAAAGTAGGAAATATCAAAGGGTAAAGATGGTTTACTGATTAAAGTAGGAAATATGAATAGTTAGAACTAGTTCATTAATAAAATCAGAAAAACTCAAAGGATGAAACCGATGGATTAAAACTAACTTATTTAGTATAGTTCAATTGTAGTAGTATTTAAATCGTAACATTATAATTATTATAACTCCATTATAAACAAATAAATATGCTAAATAATTAGATATACACAAGGATCATTGTTATGACATTAAAAATCACAATCGATTTACTTTTAAAACATGTTATTCTATTAACACGAATTATCTTTATTATATAGTACGCTCGTAAATTATAGTATAATACCATAAACTAACTATTTAAATTGCTCGTGAACTAATATACTCATAAACTATATAAAATATGTATTTTAATCAACATTACTCTTTGAATCATATCATTATTATTATTACTCCATTTTTAATTAATAAATATACCAAGTTAGCTTGAGAAATACAAGGATCATTAATAAAATAACAATTGGTCCAATAAACAAGTATTTGTTAGAATGAATTGTCTTTAGTAAATAACAAACGTGTAACCTTCATAATACATATAAATATATACATTCATATATACTATACTTGCAAACAACACGTAACCTCGCAAACTATAATATATAATCGTAAACTAGAAAATAAATGTATTTTAAAATTTAGGGGTATTTCATTATTCCCCTCTTAAAATAAAGCTTGTCCCCGAAGCTCGATCTTACCCCATTAACCAATGGTCCTACTAAGAAATAAATCAATTATAGCTACTTTACATTAAGGTTTATATCATATCACTAACCATAATAAATTTGGTTATTGCATTCTACCTCACTCAAAAGATTATTACGTCCTCGTAATTAACTTAGCGATTAACTCATAACTAAATCAAAGAATGGGGGACAATTAGATAAGATTTTGAGCTGCAAGATTTCACGTCTAAGTTCACAACCACAAGACTATAATTCATTCAAATGAAATTCCAATCATTGTCAATAAGATACAATTCAATATGGAATTTCAATCATCAAACATTCATTCGATATATCGATCCTTCTATAAAAGGAATTACTGTAAATCACAAAATTCATAACATTATCACTTGAGCATCATAGGCTATTGACATTTCATAAATTCCATCAAATTTGACTCATATCTAAAATCTTCACTTATGCCTTTGCGTCAACATATACCTCAATCAAAATTTCAACATATCAAGAATAAAAAAAAACATTCAATCATAACCACACAAAATATCTCAAAATGCATTAAAAACAAAGAATGCATCAGAAAGTAATTCCCCCAGAAGACGGCTTGTCCAAATTTTAATCCTAAAATAATTATTCTATTTTTATATCTTTCTTAACCTATTTTCTAGCCGGTTTTGCTCTGATACCACTTTGTAACACCCCGGATTTTCTAACCTTTTATTAGGTCTTTTTTTTTTGCAATTCAAGTTTAATATTAGTAAGCAGCGGAATCGAAACCTAAACCCGGGGCATTATTGCCACACTCGCAACTAAACGAGTGCTAAGGCCTAAATAATTAACTCACTAATGACCTATTATTATTAATAAAGTAAATACAACACCTATTAAAATAATTTCTTACAAATGTAGAATTATCAAGCCAAAAATTAAATCCAACTATAAATAATCAGACTATGTGGAGTCGCCTTCCCAAACCCCAAGGACTTCATCAGTACCTGTGGCAGAAATCCAAACAAACATAGAAAGGGCCACGATAAAGTCAGAAAAACTGAGTAAGCTACCACTTCACCACGTAAAAATCATTTTCTCTTAGAAATCATTTTTAACAATATAACCACACAACATAAACACATTTCTATAATATTTACACACAACAACAAAATTGTCATAACTGTAAAATACTTCACATTGGATTTCTTTAATAACCCAAAATATATTAGTCAGATTATTTTAATTATCTTCCTTGTCCCAACGCGCAGCCAGGACAAAACAACTTTACTTTCTCTTTGGGTACAACACGCAGCTGTAACCCGGACCCCAACACGCAGCCGAGAATCCAACCAAGCCACTAAATCCTTAAGTGTGCACACCCCCCAATAGTTCAAAGGACTAAGGAGTAGATCTAGGGCTAACTGTGTCCTAGTGCGGCCCACAGTATCTCAAACTTATGCGTTCTAATGCGGCCCGCATTTATCATCTCATTCATGTGTCCTAATGCGGCCCACATGCACCATGGTTTTCTCCTCTTAAAAATTATTTTATTCGTTATTATTCTTTACCATATAATCTCATCAAAATCCACATATTTCACCATAAATAAATTATGATATCATTCTTATTGAATAAATAATACAATTTTCACAAAATCATTTCATTAACGATTTCACAACAATATCAGTTGATCTCATAAATAAACTCATAACAATTTTCCATCAATCTCTTTTAGAAAATATATTTAAATAACCACTGATATCAATCACATAAGAAAATGAAATTATCACTAACACTTAACACTTCAATCTCAACAATGATCACACACAAAATTCACATCCACGTGGAAATTCATTATTATAAATATAATAAAAATTAGTGAACGTAGTAACTTACCTGGTATTTTGTTGAGAACTAACACCATAATCAAGCACGAAATAAACTACGGCTCCTTGTTCACAAATTCCGAGTGCTGCTACTTATGCGCCGCCAATTACACAAAGAAAAACGGTTTATCTTTCCCTCATTTTTCCCTTTAGGTGTGAGTAGACATGCCGCATCTTCTTATTTATTATTTTTGCTCTGTGTGCGGGGAAAGGAAATGAGGTATATATTATGTTTTTTTGTTTGTGCCTATGTAAGTGATGGCAAGGTGGGGATAAATGATGTATATATATTTGGTTGTATTGTGTCTGTAAACTGAGAGAAAATAAAAAGGAAGGAAGAAGCAACATCTTGTTGTGTGAATCATAAAAGGATGTAAGAGAGAGAAAGATGACCGAAGGAGAGAGAGAAAGATAGAAACTAAATTGGATGATTAAGATGAGTAGGATGGCAACCCTTATATAGCCGATCAGGGAATCTAAAAAGTGAGGGAATGCGAACCGGAAGGAAACCCAAGAGAAAAAAAAATACCAACCAATGATCACTAAAGTGAATTAAATTGCTTAGTTAAATTAAAGAAAACCAAGTGTTAGGAAATATGAAAGGTAAAATTCATTCATTAGTAAAGTAGGAAATATCAAAGGGTAAAGATGGTTACTGATTTGAATACCCCAAACCTTAATGTGTTAATTAAATGTATAATTATAATTTCCTAAGGCTAATTAAGCCCTTAAGAACATTGGTGAAGAAATGAAAACCAAAAAGGAAAAGAAAATGCGAAAAAGTCACAAAACGTGAAAACACGTATTTAATTATTTTAGGAGGTACATAACCTTCGTTAGAGTTATAAATATATTTTTATACCTTAATTACACACTGAGAACGTGTGGGAGAAATTCCGGAAGAAAACGGATCCAAACAATGCGTTAAAACGCTAACGGAGTCTAAGGCGCGTTCTTCGAGGAAACCCGAAAACGTGACTTTAAATAGTTAAACGACCCCGTAAAAATAATAGTTGATTTATAGCAATAATTAAACATTAATGGGAGTTTAATAACCATTAAAATTAAAGGAATGAGGAAAATTCCGGTAAACAGTCCCGGTTAGTGAATGGTACTAAACCGGGCAATTAAACGAGCGTTTTCTGTCAAAAGACGAAAAACGCTCCAGCGTGTTTATATTGGTGGGCCGGTTTTATTTATGTAGACAGCCCACTCACAGGTGACTAGTTAACTAATTAATTAAGTCAAGAGAGCTAAAATAACAGGGGGCAAATATATCCCCACACTCTCTCTCTCTTTCCTTATTTTTCTTTTTCCCCTCTCTCTCTTTCTCTCTTTCCTCTCTTTCTCCTCCACCGGTTCTCCCTCCTCTCTCTGCCGATGGAAAGCTCCAACCCAAGCCTCCAATGGCTTCTCCACTTCAATCTCATCCCCAAGCTCCATTTGAGCTCCAAATCAAAAACAAATCACATATTTGAACTCTCCTCATCCTCCTCTACCTTTCCCTCTTTTCGGAATTTCAAAAGGATGGGTTTCATCTCCATGGGTTTTCACCATTTGAGGAGAAAATGGCACCAATGAGAAGCTTGGAGTCTCCTCTTTCTTCTAAGGTAAAAATTTCCAAGAAAAAGTCATTCCCTCTTCATCTCTTGGTGTAATTGATTTTTCACCATTTTTGATACCTTGTTTTCTCCTTGTTCTTGAGCTCCAAACTTATCCTTCAATGGTGGAGTAGTTTCCTTCTTGATTCAAGGGAGAAAATCCCTCTTAAAAGCTTCAAAAGGTAAACCCTAATTCTAGCCCTTTGATTAAATTGAGTTTCTAAGGGTTTAGATAATTAATTGTGTATGTTTTGTGTTCATGGATGTTGGGATGGAGTTGGAAACTCCATACCCTCTAAATTGATTTTTGGAAGAAATGAGGAGCAAGGGGAGAATGTGAGAGACTTGCGAAATTAAGGTAAGGAATCCACCTTAAACCTTGCTATAATTGTTTTAGTGTTTGGGATTGGGTAAACAATTTAACGAACCCAAATTGTGGATTGAAATATGTGTTGAAAATGTGTTTAGTTGGTGTGGAGAGAGTTGTGAATTAATAGTTGAATTGAAGGCCTTAAGAGCCAAATGTTTTAAGGTGGAGATTGGTATTGTGTTTATGGAGTTATGGTGATATTGTTGATGGATGAGTTGAGGATTTATTGGGTGCTGTTAGGACCCTTGAAAGGGTGTGGCTAGATTAGGAATGAAGAGGTTGTGTTTTGATGATAATGGATGAGGATGAATATGTAAAGATTATGGGGAAATTATGGCAAATTTTGGATGGAAAAGGGAGTGTTGATGATGGTGTAGTGTTTGAGAGATTTAGGTATTGATTTGGGATGTTGAATGTAGAAAAGAATGGTGGTTTATGACTTGTGAAACATGTAGTAAGAGTAGGTTTGTTAGAGGGGCAATTCTAGAATGAAAAACCTCTTTTAACTCAGTTTTTAGGTGTGTCCGAACTTCCGTCCGGACATGGAAGTTCGGACATGCCCCGTTGTTTGGTAAAATTTCCGAGTTTCAGTGGTGTCCGAACTTCCGTCCGAACTTGGAAGTTCGGACACTCGAAAAATTTTCCCAGGTTATTTAGTCTCGACTTGTGTCCGACCTTAGATGTCCGGACACAAGTTCGGACGTCTGTAAGTGTTCTTCAGTTTTTGCCTCGGCTTGTGTCCGAACTTCAAAGTCCGGACACAAGTTCGGACAGGTTAAAATTTTCTTTGGTTTTGCCTCGGCTTGTGTCCGAACTTCAAAGCTCGGACACAAGTTCGGACATTCGTCAGTTTTCACCCATTTGAGTCTCGACTTGTGTCCGACCTTTGATGTCCGGACACAAGTTCGGACACAGTGTAACTTTGACAAAAAAAAAAACTTTGTTTAAGGTAGGAAATGATATCCAATGATGGGGATTATATGTGATGATGTTATAAGGTTGTTAAGAAATGTTAAGTGAGTTTAATGGTAATTAAGGTTGAAGAGTTGTAATAAAAATGTGAAAGTAAAGTTAAAATGTAAAGTTATAAACTACCGAACGGGGTTAATCATGGGCGCATTAGTCGTTAAATAATTATATTACCCCGATGTTAACGAAGATAGTTATAATGTTACCAGTATTTCAAAGAGATTCAAGGAACATGTGATGGCACACTAGAGTGCACCTTCGGTGACAGGTATGGTTTTCTTGCAACCTGTGTCCTAACGGATTACACCGGCTTGTATGCTTATGTGTTTTCTGAGTGTTTGCCACCTTGCAAGATAAAGCAAAATGAGTTTACAGTAATTCATTATTGTGGCGTAATTGATTCCGATACCGCTTAACCCTAGTTATGTGTTAAATAATAGATAACCGACCTTAGGTTCACATAAGAGTTCGGTATGCGGAATAAACGTCCCAACCCATGGGAACGTTCTAACCACGGCTATCAGTGCGTTAGTATATGTTGTGATTATGTGTGATGTATGTGAGTTGTTTGGTATGTTGTTGTTGTTATCGGATATAGATATCCATGTTTGTTAAAAAGGGATAATACTCCCCTTATGTGTCTAACCGAGTTAGTAACACTATGCGATGTATGTATGTGATAAGTTCCATAAGGGAACCTCTAACTAATAAGTATATGTTATGTATGGAGAGGAATCCGGTGTGTGCCGGTCGCGCGTGTTGGGAGTTAATACATATATGTGAATTAACTCCCATCCTGTTATGTTAAGGGTTGTTTTCCTTCATTGGATTTCGACCTCCCATTAGCTTAGCCAAAGCTTACCTACCCGACCTCCATATCGGGCTAGGAGGGAAATTATGTGTAATGTTGTTAGGGTGTTGACGCCTATGTTGCTTCGACTCCCTCTCTGTTATGTTACAGTTGTTTTCTTCTTGGATTACAACCACCCACAAGCTTAACCAAGGCTTACCTACCTCATCACTATTGGAGCTAGGGGGAAATTATGTATGTTGTGTACGGTCCTATATGAGGCCGCCACTCAAGTAAAGAAAATGTATGTATGTGTGCTCGGGCTTATATCACCCCGGCACTCCCTAAATGAAGTTCATGTACTCTAAGAAGAGTGAAATTAAGTTGTGTATGCTATAAGTGAAGTGTGTGTTGTTATGTTGGGTGTGCTAACCTTGTGTATGTATTCATTAATGGATGTTGCTTATAAGCATGATGTGTGTATGAGTTTGTGCATGTTTGAAATAAATCAACCGCATGCTAAGATGACAAATAGTTGTGCGTGGCCCGGTAGCATGCGGGCTGCGGGATTACCATACCAGCAAAGGTGCTGACCCCCTTTGGGGGCCCCCATTACTCTACAGGTACGAAGGAGCTGCAAGCCGTTCGAGAGTAGGACGGGTAGTTGTTGCACCTGGGTGGTCATTCAAATTGAGAGTGTATTGTAGGTGTAGTAAGACCGAAATTGTTATCGGCATTAGTTTGTAAATACTCGGTACAGTTGTAATGTAATGTATATAAATGTTGGACATGGAACGGGATTAATGTGTAGTTGCTCGGGAGTTTAGTCCATCAGACCGGTACGATGTATGTATGTTAGCCTTGTTAGCCACGTGGGTGGCTAACGGCGTGTAACACCAAGGAGTTAAGATGTTGTGAGTTATGATTTCCGCTGCAAAGTATTGTTCAAGTACGTTGTTGTAGTTGGGGTGTTACAAAAAGTGGTATCAGAGCGAAGTATCGCTCTGATGACTGAAAGTACCGAGCTTAGGAAGTACCGAGTTAAGAGTTTAGTACTTTGGGTTAAGGGTTGAGTGATAGCGTGAGAAGTACGCTAGTTAGGGAATACCAGTGTGTGGATACCTACAGTATCCATCCCGCCCTCCACAAACCCTATTTATAACTTGGAAAAAGAACGCCAGAGAGATGAAAGTCCTCTCTTACTCGGGAATACCCGATCTGGCTGTTACTAGTATCTTTATAAGTACGGAGAACCTGTCACACGGTAGATCCCGAACGGTGTGAGTCCCGAAGACGGTCTCCATTTTAACAATATTAACCGCTCTTGCTAGCGAAAAGTGAAGAATCTTATGCAAAGAGAATGGAATTTCCAGTACCCTGGGTCGACATGCGGAGCAGTCGAGGACTACCAGTTTACAAGCACTAACCGTGCAACAGTGGAGAAGTGAAGTAGTAGCACACGAGACGAGTGCCTACGGAACTACAAATGCCAAATGGTACATCAACGGTATACTAACCGATTAAGGAACTACGACGTAGTGCGAGGAGGATACAATATTAAGTAAAAAGGGGTTCCCTAGAAAGGGAAACACCCAAGTTAATGGTTATCATGTGAAGACAGTGGGGAGTACCCAGAAGATTGTTGTTAAGGCTGTGAGATCAAGCAAGGGCCAGCAAGGCCAATGACGTTAAAGCGGGTGAAAGCAGTACCGCAACCAATGTAAATTGAACCGATAAACAGATTGTATGGCGCACTTGCCATGGCAAGTGCTGCTATAACAAGGCTGTACGGGAAATTTTAAACAATTACCGGTACTTAGAAAAGTACCATGAAGTAAAGTGAGATCATCATAACTGTGGAAAGGCTTAGCAGCCTGACCTCTATAATTGGAAACACACCAGTCAGCAAGAAGCTAGACTTGGTTAAGGCGAGAAAATGTTGTGAAACCACGAGAATTTTCTTTCAAACTTAAATTCTTTCAAAACCTTTTTCAAAACCAAATTTTCTTTCAAACCCAATCTATTTTAAATTCTTCTTTTAAAACCAGACCAGAAGACCTACACCGGCCTCAGTGCCACATGGTAGGTAAGTTATACCCAGTTACTTTTAAACAACCGGATGGAAACCGGTAAACCCAGGGGTAACCACCCGAGGGAATGGAGTGAGTTCATAATAATACAACAGTGAATACACTTCCCTTGATTAAGTTCGGGAAGCATGGAATGCATATTATCATAGGATAATATAAGAGGAGTTGACAACAGAATATTTCACCTAGGCGTGTGACGGACACTACGAGTATACCAACTGTAATGTGGGACGACCGCACTCCTATAGGAGCTTGTGGGCCTGACAAACCTTCTTATAGGTTAATCGGGTAAGTAGCAATGTATCAGTAGGGTACCCCACGTATGTATACGAGTGGAGTCTGGAACACGGGAAGTAGTCGACTCCATACTACGGTCCGAAGTAAAAGTCAAGCAAGAGAATCAGTTACCAAGAATGATGGAAGTAAAAGAATCCAGTAAAGTCAACAAGACTGAAGGAATCAGTAGGTTTATTTTAAGGAAATGTTTAAGGGTGAACAAGTGCGAAGTGCACTGGTTAGTAAGTAAAGACATAGCATATGTCTCAAGGATCCGGATGAGTGAACACAATAGCTGGAGTAAGTACCCAGCCTACATATGGTGAGGCAGATGCCTACTATGATACGTTAATGTGCAAGGATCGGGATGACTCCCGAGATAACCACTAGGGATATCAATCCCACTAAAGAGGATATTTAACCCAGCAAAGAACGCGGGGCGAAGTAGTAAGTTAAACATACCGATAAGTGTAAGCCAGATGTAATGGCATAACCTAGTAACACCCAGGAGCTATCCTAAAAAGGGTGTTTGGATCAACAATGGTTGAACGAGAGAACGTAATAAAAACGCAAGGGTTGCAACTAATACCCAATTTAAGCACAAGTCGTCAGAAGGAAGTCTGACATCCTGGAAGGGGCATCCCATGAAAGGAATAAACCATGGAGCCCAATACAACCTATAAACCGTGTATTATGTACGGGAAGTAAATGCGTGTGAACAGCCTACAATGAGCAGAGCTCGAGGCAATAGGGCTTATAAGCCACAAGTGAAATATGTAAAGGAAATGTTATTGACCACAGAGATTTATGTTATATAAGTAAGTAAGTGAGCGAAGGAATCACTGCTTCAAGAGTGGAGATACCTCGTGATATGTGAGACCGCAACAGCGGTAGTTATGCGAACAAAGTTCAGGGAATATGTTAAGGGTGACCACGTTGTCATTACCCAGGAATGATGTGAGTAGGAATAAATGGAAAAGAAGTATTTGTACCAGTTGTGGAGATCAGATGAGTAAAAAGTCAAATAGCAACCACCATAGGTGTGGGATGCTAAATGTGTAATGAACGACGCTCAAGGAGCATAGAGACTCAAAAACGATAGCGTGTTCAACAGTCAGCCAAATAAGTGGCAAGACACAGTGTAATGGCGGAAGCTAATATAATGACGGATGCAGTGTAAGCTAATGTTATACAATGAGTGAAAGCACGGGCGCAGCAAGCGACCGTTGTGAGTATTGTTAAATAATAATGTGGCAATAAGACCAGTTATGAGTAAACTTAATGGACATACAAGTAAGTGATGATACGCAGACTGGGCAATAAGCCAAGTCGGTTACTATGTGATAAGGAACACAGTGTGAATTCCTATCGCGCATAAGAGACTTACTGTCAAGAGTTTACGCCTCTGCACTCTGTATGACTGAGTGTTTTGGTATTGCTCTGGTACAGTAATGATCAAGTGAGATAGCTAGGAAATTTGGAAAATGTTAAATGTGATAGAAGAACAAGAATTATGGTGTGATAAAACCGATGCATAGGAGAAGCACGGTCGTACCAATCAAAGGTACTTTGTTGACATGAGGGACTACAGTAACATGATTATTAAACATCGGTATGGAATATACCTCAAGTGTTGGGAATAACCAACAGAGTACTACACAATAGGTAGTAGCTCAAACGTAACCGACGGTAAGTCGGAAGAAATTAAGTAAATCAGTGTGAAATACAGTAAGTATCATGGAAATGGATAGTAAGTTTTGTAACTCACCGAATTCGCTCACGGTAAGAAATACCACGCGTCGGTTGAGAAATCGTTATTACCAAGATAAAGGTGATAATCGGAATGTACAATACAGTAAGGATAATGTGTGGGGCAAACTAAGCTCTAAATTATCAAGAGTGCGCAGCAGAAAGTAGTGAGCCAACAATTCAAGTGTAAATGTGTGGTGAACATGAGTAGATGGCTAATTTAACGCCTATAGCCTCACAGGCCAGAATCGAAACCAGTTAAGAGTTAAAAAAACTCTAGTGAGAATTCTTGGTTAGGGACTAAACCGCCAATATGGCTAAGACCCTCGAACCAGAACACAGTGTGTATAAACCGCGTGAGATTAAAACACTTCACGACGGTAGAATTTAAACCAGTGATTAAGTATTGATTACGTGGGCGTAATCCCTTTTAAGGGGGGTAGAGCGCAAAACCGTTTAGTATGTTCTACCGTACAAGTGTACGTGAACTATGGTGTGCATAACACAAAATGATTTGTTTTGATGATTGGTGTGTGTGTTACATAAACATACACATTCATTCATGGTTAATTATGGTAATTGCGCACAGAAGATGCGAATACCATTGTGATAAGTGTGTTAAAGGATGTGTGTGAAAGTATAAGTATAAGGGAGTAGAAAAACTCCCGGGGAACTAAAACCCCAACAGTTTATGTTTATATGATACCAAGTAATATTGTGTAGTATATTTTGATAAAAATATATATATGGATATATGTATATATACAGTAGTGTGATTTATGAGAGGTATGACACCAATGTAGAACCTAGCGGGAATTAAAGTCCCTAGGTAACTCGATTTAAAATGAATCTGGAAGATGATTGATGGACATAGTTCCACCCTTGGAGATGTAATGATTACGACTAGATGGATTAAAAAGATAGAAAATGGTATATGCTTGAATTAGTTGTTGGTTGAAATTGAAGTGGGAGGTGAAACTTGATTATCATGAGATCAAGGGAAGCCGAACACAAATTGGAGTGGAAAGATAGTTCAACTCTGATGCTGATCACATTAGGGTTGGATGATTCTTGAAACTCCTATAAGTGGTCATAAATAATCATCCAAGAATAAGATGCATTAGATAATTGGACTTGGAGTTGTATTGAGTTTTCAAAAGAATTTTAAATTGGGTTTCAAATTTTCAATTGGTATTTTCAATACTTCAATAAATATTTTAAGATTCTTAAGTGGTATTTTCAAAGGAAGGACTACCTTTATGTGACCTCGTAGAGGATTTTCAACTTGTATCCTTCCAATAAGGGATTTCATTATACTTAACCTCATAGAGGGTATTTTCCTACTACTTGCTCACGAGCTGAGGACGTATGAGCCCTTGTCTTAGGACCGGTGACATGAGAAGTATATTTTAAAGATGTATGCAATTGTTTTGATCTCCCAAAGGAACGGGGACCAGAGTGTCCATCGCGACCGGTTCTGCGGGATCACAGTGTATATGTACTCTACATGGGTCTCGAACTCATGAAGAGATGGAAAAGGAATTTCTGGTTGATATACATGCTAAGACATGTTGTGTGGTATGTGTAATAATTATTACTTTGGGACCTCGAGTCCTAATGTGGTTAAGTTCCGAAAGTGTTATGTTACCTAGACCGGTGTGTCTAAAGGTTGTTATATAATCAAGACCTAAGTGTCTAAGTGATGTTATGTTATCAGGACCTGAGTTCAAGTGTTGTTATGTTACCCAGACCTAAGAGTCTAAGGGTTGTTATGTTGGAACAATGTTGTTAAGGTACCCGGACCATCAAGTCCGAGGTTACTATGTGAGTATGTTATGTTATGTATGGATGTGTATATGTTACCCGGACCGTTAAGTCCGAGGTTATGATGTAAAGTATGTTTGTTATGGAAGTCTAAGTTGCAAGTAATCCCTGTGTTCTAATTCAAATGACGCTAGGGAAGTGTGAACTTCGAGGCGAAGTTCTTTTAAGGGGGGTAGATTGAAATACCCCAAACCTTAATGTTAATTAATATGTTATTATTTTCTAAGGCTAATTAAGCCCTTAAGATCATTGGTGAAGAAAGAAAACCAAAAGAAAAA
This sequence comes from Limonium bicolor, assembly GCA_023374045.1. Lineage (NCBI taxonomy): Eukaryota > Viridiplantae > Streptophyta > Magnoliopsida > Caryophyllales > Plumbaginaceae > Limonium > Limonium bicolor. The sequence goes on along the minus strand of CM041782.1, from coordinate 110,859,727 downwards.
AAAATGCGAAAAAGTCACAAAACGTGAAAACACGTATTTAATTATTTTAGGAGGTACATAACCTTCGTTAGAGTTATAAATATATTTTTATACCTAATTACACACTGAAATGTGGGAGAAATTCCGGAAGAAAACGGATCCAAACAATGCGTTAAAACGCTAACGGAGTCTAAGGCGCGTTTTCGAGGAAACCCGAAAACGTGACTTTAAACAGTTAAACGACCCCGTAAAAATAATAGTTGATTTATAACAATAATTAAACATTAATGGGAGTTTAATAACCATTAAAATTAAAGGAAGAGGAAATTCCGGTAAACAGTCCCGGTTAGTGAATAGTACTAAACCGGGTAATTAAACGAGCGTTTTCTGTCAAAAGACGAAAAACGCTCCAGCGTGTTTATATTGGTGGGCCGGTTTTATTTATGTAGACAGCCCACTCACATGTGACTAGTTAACTAATTAATTAAGTCAAGAGAGAGCCAAATAACAAAGGGCACAAATACCCCTCACTCTCTCTCTCTTTCCTTATTTCCTTTTTCCCCTCTCTCTCTTCCTCTCTTCCTTTCCTCTCTCCCAGCCGGCTCCTTCTTCCCACTCCATCGATTCTTCCTC